>CAUYRT010087024.1:0-91507 GCA_963574885.1 Lepilemur ruficaudatus | reverse complement strand
GCTCCGACCCGCTCGGCATAGTTGCCCTTGCGGAGCAGACGATGTACGCGACCCACGGGAAACTGAAGACCAGCCCGGGAAGAACGGGTCTTCGCCTTGGCGCGAGCTTTGCCGCCCTGCTTGCCGCGTCCGGACATACTGATTTGGGAAATCTCCCTGCCAATAGCAAACAAAATACAAGTATGCGGGCGGCGCTTTTTATAACCATATTGGGCGCGAAAAAGAAGACATGCCATAGGTTAAGAATGCAGCTTCATTTCAACCAATGGAGGTGCGACTTCAGGATTTGCGGATCCTGATTAGGCAAAACTAGTCTCCGACGTTGCTGAATAATTACCAATCAGACATAAGAATTTAACTTCTCCTTATTTGCATAAGACATTCTATATAAAGAGGACACAGCGTACCTTACTCATATTTGGTCTTTGCTTTTCTGCAGAGTGCTTATTCTGTAGTTTCGATATGCCTGAGCCAGCGAAATCCGCTCCTGCACCTAAGAAGGGTTCCAAGAAGGCTGTGACCAAAGCCCAGAAAAAAGATGGTAAAAAGCGTAAGCGCAGTCGTAAGGAGAGTTATTCCATCTATGTCTACAAGGTGCTGAAGCAGGTTCACCCCGACACCGGTATCTCGTCGAAGGCAATGGGTATCATGAACTCCTTCGTTAACGACATCTTCGAGCGTATAGCGGGTGAGGCCTCTCGCCTGGCGCATTACAACAAGCGGTCGACCATCACCTCGAGAGAGATCCAGACGGCGGTGCGCCTTCTGCTTCCTGGAGAGCTGGCCAAGCACGCTGTGTCTGAAGGCACCAAGGCTGTCACCAAGTATACCAGCGCCAAGTAAACAGTGAGTTGGTTATAAACTCTCAACCCTAACGGCTCTTTTAAGAGCCACCATATCCTCAAAGAGAGAGCTGAGGCTTTTGATCTTTATTTGCTTGCCACAACTTCTAGGAGGCTTTTTATTCTAAACTAGGACAGTTGTTGAGTTACAGGTCTTCTCTGCCAAGTAAACTGAAGGCCGGCCTGCTAACCACTGAAAGTTAGGTTATTCTCTAGAACTCAGTAGAATAACTTTAACCCAGGTTTCTCTTTATTTTTAAGAACTCTACTTAAAAGTCGTCTGCCACCAGTTCTAATAACCGTTAGTGTAAATAAGGAGTTGGAAGAGAAACAAGGTCTGAGCAAGTTAAAGTACTCCAGTCACCTTTTGGATAATGAGTTGGACCTAGTGCCGGGTTGCAGAGGTTGCGCGGGCAGTTTGAATTTGTTCGGGCACTGCCCGCCCTTGCTGTCAGCATCCTGATTGGTGGGCGATATCCAAGAAATAACGGTTTGCGCAACTGGAATCCTGGCCTAGCTACTGCGCTAACCCCGTACACAAACCGACAGTTTAAATTTTCGTTGGCTTGTAAAGTATTCAAAGAATGTAATTTTCATTCGGGGACATCAATGCTTTTTTAAAATTGATATGCTTGTTTTCCCTTTAGCGTATATCCGTATAATCGAAGCACAAGACTTAAGCCGGACTATTTAAGGATGTAATGAAGGCAGAAAACTTTAAGCTATTTATCAAAATCAGTTTCAATTTTAAAGCTCCTTTTATTTTAAATCTTGTTTTGACGTTGCCTGGAACCAGTGAGGAAATACAAGTTTGAGTCATTCAGAATGTTGCCATAAATGGGAAAGAACCAGTCACCCAACAAATGACAATGTTTCTTGAGGTTATGACTATACAAAATTAAGATAAAAATGCAAGGTTTATAAAGTATTTGGAAGCTTCCACTATGATTGATTTTTGTTTGAAATGTAGTAATTTTACATAAACTTTTTCTAATTTATCTAGAATGGATCTAAATTTAACACAATAATGTCTAAAACAATTAGTATTTTGTTAAGTCCACTGTCAAATATGCTTTTCTCCGTCCTTGACTCAAGTCCTACCCATTTTCCAAAACCTATTTACGTTTACCTGCTCTCTGACGTTTCTTCCCTTTTTTGAGCTTTTTCTCTAACACTTACCCAGCTTTTGGAAACTCCATAAAGTTTCTTCTATATGTCATAGTTGAATTGCATGTATATTGCTCTCTACGTGGTTGTATGTATTTCTATGTAGAGAATGTACACTCATGACATGAAAAGAGGGAAAGGAAAAAAAAAATAATGCAAACTCTTTTCCTTTGCCATCATCATCCCACTGAGTCCTGTGAATAAACAGAACTAATGACTTTTATGTCATTACTTCTTACGTCACATGAGCCTCTGATCCTCTATTAATCCAAATAAATCAGATGATAATTTCCAAGCTTAAATATTTTTTCGTTGTTGGTTCTCTGTCTTATGTAGGAATCAGAATAAAGAGCAGAATTTGTGGGAAAAGGAGAAGGATTGGGACTGAAGATGACTCATGGGCAATGCTGTCTAGCCGCAGGTGAAAATTTGCAAAGACTAAATTTTTTGAAACTATACAGAATTAAGTTGAAAAGGACCCAACTAATTCTATAACTCAAAACTAGATTGCCTAAAAGATAAATTGAATGGGTTATTTGCATCTTGGTAAAGTTCCCTTAGGAATAAGGATGAGAGTTTAATTCTTTGCTTAAAAAACTAAATGCTAAGTGTTCACTAGGGATTCAAGGGGTGGGGGTAGACCCACGTCTGAGCGATGTGGTGGGCACTGTGGAGGGGAGGGGCATGCTTGAAAAGTAATTGGGGAAGGGAATTAGGGGTCTCAATAGGGGGAAGGAAATGCTCTTAAACTGATACATGTGATTAACTGTACATCTTGGTAAATTCACTAATCATTTAATTGTACACTTAAAATGGAGTAAAGGCATGATATGTACAGTATACGTCAATAAAGAAGAAAAAATATATATACAAAACAAAATTTGCCGAATTAAAAAAAAACAATGCTATCAATTAACCCACTGCTAATCAATTACAGAAAAATTGGTTCAAAACTATCACAGTTTGCTATTTAAAAAAAGTACATTGTGATATATATATGTCTTCTCACAAAATAAATAGATACTTGTTGCTTAAAATGCTTGTAACTAATTGGCAGGGCTTCCCCAGAGATCACAAACAAGAAGGATGACTGGAGCACAGAGGAAATAGAACTAGCTGTTTTCAAAGGATTTTTTTTTTCCAAGCCATATCAAATGATTATATTTACTTTTTCTACTGTGCACATATTTCTTTTTAAACTAATGTACAATGGTTATTGAAATCAAGGTACCCATTCCCCTGGGCAGAAAGAGATACAGCCACAAAGGTTAGTGGTCCTGTATCCTGATACCATATAGATATCTATTCTTCAATTAAAGCATTGTGTTTGTATGTTAAAATTAGTTTTATAATATAAATTTTTCTTAATTTTATTTTCAATTTTTAATGATACATGGAAAACATCCAGTTAGAAATAATATACCTACAACTATCCATTGATTCAAATGACTTATTTCATGCTTTAATTTTGGAGTATCACTTTTCCTGATACTGTCCCAAATGTTGAATATGCAACCCTGTTTAGAGTCCACATTACATAAAGGCATTGTTTGCATTCTACACATGAAAAGTAGGGTAGAATTTTTGAATTTTATTTAAAAAAATGTGGATTCCTACAGAACTTTTATTAATATTTGTCTTCACAAACGTATCTGTATTCATTTACTAAGGAAACTTAACTGCGCTATGCACTTGACATAGGGAAACCAGATGAATGTGTGTGCATCCCACTGTTACTTGCATACTATCACATTTACAAAACGATGAAGTTACACTTCAGCACTTGATCATCATATAGAAGTGATACACAAGACCCAGCTTGAGCCAAGTACTAAAGTAAGAAAATAATTGCTAGAGCAAGTGAGTGGTTCCCATCCGAAATATTTTTACTTATGATATACAGTTGTGCTTTTAATTTCTTAACAATAGGAGTTTTGTGTAAATTATTGAAAAAGACCGTCTAGGTTTGAAATATGGCCCTGCCACTTACTATGAAAGCATTGCAGAATTATCTTCTCTGGCTCTTTTCCACATTTCAAAAATGGGGATGTAATAATGCCGCTCATGACTTAATACTACCGACACCAATAGTAACAGTAGTATTAAAGCAGTAATAATGTTGTCCCACCCAGGAGTGTCCATGAATGACAATAGGAAAAAGATTTGCTGCCACAGGGCAGAATTTGGAGAATTGTATCTCATTTACTTTTTCTGGAAAGATAATAAAGATACTGATCTAAATTGATTCATGTGCATGACTAATTATTTGTCTATAGACAAGGATTTTAAGTTATCAAAAGTGGAGGTTTTGTTGACAAATTTGGGGAAGAGTGATGTGGATGAATTTCCCAGAATGGTCCCAGAGTATAAGAATAATGTTGTCCCATGTGAATTTTAGTCCCACTCTCAGAGGAGGCTGTTAATAATCAAGTATACAACCTCAACCATATGAATGTCACAGTCTTTTTTCCTACCCGGTGTGCTGCGCAAGCAATTTGTAAAGGTGGCCAGGATGGCAGTGGTAGAGATTATACTTCAGTGCTGTAGTATAGACTTAGCTCAGCCAGGCTGACCCTGTACACTGACACTGCTAAGTGTCTCATATGTCAGGGGAAGTATTCTTGTATTTTTGCAAGCATTTTGTCATGAATGAGGCAGGGACATGTCTTCATTGGGATAGACACTCTAGATTTAGACGTGCTTCACTTTCTTTTATGCTGTTGCTAGCAAGACCATCTATGACGTTATTGAGTACTTTATAGCTCATGTCTCACATCTTTTTTTGGATCCATTCCTAGGCAGAAAGGTAAGGCAAAGAAAGCATAGACGACCATGGACCTCAGTACTTAACCACATCCCTCATAAGTAGAAACCTCTCAATTTTTGGAAGACTATAATCAGTTATAAAGTGGCATCTAGTAATTCAGCACTGTATTAGAGTGCTGTTCAATTTTTTATGTTGTGTATGTGTTGAATAGTGACTAAGAATGGTCGTAATTTCTCCTGTAGCCAGAATGCATTGATTAAGAACTGAGAGGTAGAAAAGGAGTGGTACCTCTCATGTTACGCTTAATAACCAACTCAGAAACATTTTGCCTTCCGTCTTTATGTCTCCCCTCTCTCTGCTGTTTTTTGTTTTAGAAAAGGAGGAATACATACTTCTACCAGTAGTCTCAGAGATGACTCAGTTTATTGATTTGCCAAAAATGATTTTTATATTAATAGTAAGTTTAAAGCAATCTTAATTATAGTCATTAGTTGGCTTAAGAGAGCTGTAGGAAGTCTTGACTTACAGGAGTTGAGCTTTTGGACTTGTCTTTCCCAGTCTTCTTGCTGTCTGTTTTACCTTTTTCTCCCTTCTCTCTTGGTCTGTCTCTCTTTAGGGGGATAGGTAAGGAGCTGTGACAGACAATTTGAATGTTTTTTAAAATGCTTTCACAAAAAATATGCATTGAAAGCTAATGGACTAAACTGTCTCACAAATCTTCAAATGCAATTTATACTATACTGACTAATGTAAATTACTCTAAATTTGTAAATATACAGATAAGATTTTAATAATTTTTAGAAATTGGTAACTTGTTGAAATTTTTTTTAGCTAACTGACTTGTGGGAAATTGTCCTGTCTATCTACATTTCCTCCTTTGATATTTCATATGTGTATTTGTCAATTTAATCTACTCACCTCCCCCCTACCCACCTCCCCTCCCATCTTTTAGCATTTTACATACAGTGTATTGGCAGTATAACTTTAGAAGTTGCAGAATATATGGATGGTCTCACAATAGAAGTAGAAGAAAAATATAGATTAGGAGCTGTTTTAAGACTTTGCATACTATCTCTTCAGAGAAAATGAGATTATATTCAATTGTATGGCTGAGATGTGTTAGATGAGAAAATTGTCATTATGATGGAGAAGTACTGTGTGGAAAAATTATTAAATATAAGTGATACTGCCACATAATAGCTTCAGTAAATATAATAGACCTAGAAGAAGTCCAATGTTTCAAGATTTGTATTTAAAGATAGTAAATGGAAAAATATACAAGTTCATGGGAAGGAATATTCAATACCATAAAGATGTCAATTTTTCTAAAATTGGCATAGTTATTCAAGATAATTCTAATCAAAATCTTAGGTTATTTTTGGAACTTGGAGATTAATTCTAACATTTTTTTGAAGATCAAAGTGGAAAAATATCAAAGAAACTACTAATGAGAGAGAACGTTGAGTGGTTTTGCGTAGAATTGAATACATTTACCAACTTCAGATAGAAATCCAAGGATTAGATCTAATTTCTTGTTTGGAACTTTAGAAATGAGAGAAGTAGAATTTCAGATTAGTGAGGAAAAGAGAGGCTGTTGATAAATTTATCCCAGCAATTGATTATCCACAAGGTGAAAAAAGGTCCCTACATGTAAAAGGAAAACAACTAAGACCTTTTAGAAGGCCATCAATTAACCTATTACTACATGTTTTCCAGAAGGAGAGCTTTCTGGAGTAATGAATATGTTATCAGCTAGCCTGAGAAAACCATAAATGCAGAAAGCATTCCATTTGCATGCAACTGGCACAACATGTGCCTGCATTTGCTAAGGTCTGCACATTTGTTCAAATATGTAATATCTGAAGAGACATAAATATGGTTATACCTATTTCCATTATAGGTATGTGACAAATAACCATGGACACAAGATTAAGAGTAAACCATGAAAATAAAAGAATCAGCCCAGGGGGGAAAAAAAGCACCAAATCTGATTAGTTGTTTCTTAGAGTCTAGGACGGGAATTCCAACCACACCTTTGCTCTCTGGGGCGCCACTGTGTTCCTTTTTGTTTTTCTGCTCCAATCTTGAATATTTTCCAGCTCCAACAATCAAGGTTAAGTGTTGGCAAAGTATAATCCCTTGGCAAAAGTCACCCTCCTAATGAAAAAGTCATCTTGTGGTTAAACATACTGCACAGCCCCATATATATGTTTTAAGTATAAAAAATACTGCCTTTCTGTACACACAGAAGGCAATACTGATGGGGACCTCTGCATGTGTAGGAAAGGAATTGGGAAAAATTATTAACATAACTTTTTCCTAGGTTGATTGGCTTGTCCAGGTCACAGTTTCAAAGTACCTGTTTGTTTCTACAAGAAAAATAACGATTACTATTAGTCACAGAGAGAACTCAAAATACTGCATTTCTGCAAAACACTTTTTATTTTAACAAAGAAAGAAACTCCCTTCTCATTCTTTTTTTTCTCTTTCCCTCTGGTTCCTAATTCAGATTGTGAAATTAAATAATAAAAGTGTGAAGATGTCTTTTACTGTTTTGTCTATAGATATAGAAAATTATTGTATATGTTACTAAGATACTTAGATTAGAATAATTTCAATTATAAACTCAAAGCTGTTAAGTAGAAACTCTTCTAACTTAAATGTGAATGGAAAATATCAGTACTGCTTTGTTTTTAGCTTTTTAGAAAACAAAGATTGTTTTTTCCCCCACCACTTTTCAAATAAATGGTCTAAAAGCAGTCGCAATCCATGATCAATGAAAATTTCCACACAAATATTAGTCTCTCATTCCTTTTACAAAAAGCAGACATGACTACTTGGAGACCTGGGTAAATTTTATAGATTAAAATAGATTTGAGAGGAATAGCCGTCCAGTGCTTTGTGTGAATCTGATGGGATCTCCATTCAGACAAAAGCACTGTAAAAAAAATATGACGCAATTGGGGATTTTCTTTAAGGACAAGGTAGTGGATAATGTTCCAGATCATTTTTAATTTTCTTAGGTGTGAAATCTTGCTGTTTTTATGTCCATATCTGTTAGAATGTTTATGAAAATATTCGTGATTGAATCGTATTTGAGATTTCTTTAGACTACGTTCCTCAGGCTAGATAATGAAACACCTCGGGCTAGATGTTGACGCATGCGTGATGGGCACTTGGAGGCACAGTATTCACTTCTCTGTACTTTTATGTGTACTTCATTATGTTCATTACCACTCCCCTTCCCCCACAGAAAAAGTTAAAGAAAAAGCCGGCCCAATCAATGAACCTCTTTCTCTTTTGATCAACAAAGGGCTACTCTGAGAATCTGGCGTCGGCGCAGAAAAATTCCGGCGACTAAAGTAAGGGAACGTCAAGAAGAGAGGCGGGCTCCGAGAGCAGGCCATTGGCACCCGGATGAGCTCGCGAGGCGGTCTCCTCCTTCCATCCCGCTGGAGAGTTTACAAATGCTATCGCCATCTTGTGGCCCTTCGAGATAATGTGGCTAAAACTTCGTTTTACCATTTGGATTAGGCCTTTCATTGCCAGGGTTTAATTATGGCACATACAAAGAATACAGTAAACAATCCAACTCCCAGCAGCCCCTAAACACCCAGTTCCCCCATGTGCTTGACAAAGATTCACTCCTTGACCAAACTCTTGTCAGGCTTTTCTGAACCTTATGGACTAGGCCCCAACCTTGCCCTATAAAGACCTGAACAAACACTAAAAGTTTCTAATAGCTCAAGCTCACGGCCCCAAGGATGATCCTAGTCCCCTCAAATGCCCTCCTAAGAAAACTCAATTGAGGCTGCCAAAAGAATTTACTATTTGTTTCAATCAATATCTGAAGATAGGGCCCCTGTCTCCCAGTCTCTGCGGTAGGATAGGAGCCTAACTTAGATACCCAGCAGTTAGCAATTGCACCCAGATGGGTTTCACATGGACCAACTCTCCTCACCCTTCGCAGTTTTCATAATTTTTCACTTCCCTGCTGTTCCCCCTATCTACTCCCTCATTCTTTGAAAAGGCCCAATCACCTCTGCACAAATCTGAATGGAGTTTGGCTCTTTTCCGTACTGTCAAAGGTTACCAAATAAAATCTGTTTTCACCACTTTAACCAATGTCTGGCTGTGCTTATCTTTGACATACTACAATGAACCACATTAGTTTCCTGTGTACCTGTCTGGGATCTCTTTATACAAACACAAATATACAAATATAGATTGTCATTGTCCCCTATAATTCAAATAGAAGAGGTCACATGTTCTTCACACGGTTCTGTCCTTTGCTTTTCTCATTAACTTGTCTTTCTTGGAACCCTTTTCTATTAGTCAGTAGAGTGGCTGAAACTTCTCAGCAGGTGCACTAGCGCTAGTGACAAGAGGCGAGAAACCCCAACCACACAACGACTGCATTGTCCCTCACAGGCTCATCTTTGAGGGCAAGGGCAGGCGTGGATTTCTCTGTGGAGCTGCCCAGGAACTGAGCCCTGTTAGGACCTCTGTGTGGTGGCTGAACTGTTATTCCTTTCCTGAGGTGGGACCTCCATTCTTTGAAAGGAAGGACATTGGGGTCCTAACATTGGGAACTCATCTTGTCAGCGAGGCCTTCCTTGACTGCCATCTTGAAATTAAGAAGACACACCATCTGCATTCCCTATCCCTGTTTACTACTCTATTTTTTGTTATAATATGTACCAAGATCTGACATGTTGTATGTTTTACTTATTCATTCTCTTGTTATCTTAAACTCCCCACTCTTCCCACTAGAATGTAAATTTCTTGAGAGCTGGATTTGGGGGTGGGAGGAGATATTTTGATCACTTGTATTTCCTAGCTTCTAGAACAATGCCTAGCATAGAATATATCTCTGAATAAATGAAGACAGTAATATTTCTCTGCTCTGCTGTTGCCAACCGGGAGACCCTTAAAGAACTTTCTTTACTTTCTTCAGGGGATAAGCCAGATCAAAGAAATTGTCATTCCTTATAGCCATTCTGGCTGAATTCCTAGTTTTTGCGCCTGAAAAACGAACAACAAAAAAACCCCAAACAACTTCGGTTTTGTGAAAACAAAGTTCTTCCTTTTCCTGATTTTTCTTTTCTTGTTTTTTTTTTAAGAGGCACAGTCTCACGTTGCCCAAGCTAGAGTGCAGTGGCTATTAACAGGTGGGAGATTTTAGAAAACTGGGAAAACTGGGGCAGCCTCTAACTACTGGACTCAAGGGATCCTTCTGCTTCAGGTCCCACCCCACTCCATACCCCCTAATGCCCGGTAGCTAGGACTATAGGTGCTCACCAACATGCCCAGCTTTGAATGTTTATTAGTGATTATTAGCACATACGGGTATCTTCTTTTTATATGCCAAATAAGGCAATTGACACATTGTGTCAATTGAAAATATATCTTCCCTCTTTGAGGCTCTCAGCAGAGGACCTTTCAATTAGGAAAGACTCACAGCTTAGTTGGCTTCAGGGGCTGTGGCTCACAAGAAATCATACGTAATTTCCCTTCTCTAAGAGCACAGCTTTCTGGATTTCCATTTCTCCCAGAAGAGAAAAATTGGTTTCTAAACGACTTCTCCACATGAATCAACTGGGTGGGAACAGTTGTGCTTGTCTTCCCATGCCCCCCCACCCCTTTCTTTTTTTCCGATTATCTCTGTCTTTCTGCCTTCACCGTTCATAGTCTCATTTCTGGCTACAGTACAGATAGGCAACCTAGTGCAACTGAAAGGATGAATATTTGGCAAACCTGTCTCCAGCCTACACTTCACCCTACTTTAAAACTGCACTTGCAACCACATGGCCTGAGATAGTCCTCCAAAATACCACCCAAAGGACCTCGTTGGAAAAAATCGCCACCATCTTATTCAACGCTACCCACGTATCCAGAACAATAAAATGTGAGTCATTCACACTGTTTTATTTTATCCAATTAATTTTTTTCACAAACAAATATTTTACAGATGAATCTGAGACTCAGAGGAGAAAAGTAACTTCCTTAAGTCACACAGGTGGTAAGTGGCAAAGCTAGTATTAGAAAGCATAAATGTTTTTAATCAAAACCGTGTACTTTTTCTTCTATTTTATCTCATGTTCCATCCACATTCCTTGCCCACATGTGCTTAACAGTTCATTTAATACATATTTACAGATTTGTGCATTCCTTTATCCATTAGACAGACATCCCCAACTGCATTGACTTGCCAAATCTTGTAGATTATTCATGCACATTTGATTTCATTCATTCCTTCATCCATTTGTGGTACATATTAATAGTATTATGGAGGAAATGCTGTGTCACAAGTATGTCACTGCTAACTGCAGAGGAACATGGCTCAGTATCTGGGATCCTTCCCTGTGTGAATAGCTTCTGGTTTCTCCTACTCTAGTCTCACCTCACCATCTTCCAACCCTCCTGACAGCCCACAGATAAAGAAATATACTTCAAATCTCAGTTTGAGAAAATAACTCCTCTGCTCCTCTATTCAAAGTTCTTCAAAATATCTTCCGTCTTCTTAATCCGGATTTCAAACTCTTACTCGTCATCGAATACAATTTTCCAGCTTATTTTTTTAAAATCATTTCTACCTTCAATGAATGTTTCGTGACCAATTAAACAGGTTCTTCTCCTTTCCTCACAGAAAAATTCCTATTTCCATGCGTGTAGCCTGTACCCTGTATTCTGTTCAGTTAATTCCCATTCTTTATCCCTTTGATCTACTTTATTGGTTTTCTCTCTCATAGCTCTTTTTTTAAATCTGTTTTACGTTTTTCTTCTTCCACCATGTGCTTTGTGTAGCTTCTTTTCTGAATGTCTGCATCTCCTCAAGAGAAGTAACTACATCATAACCTAGCACACTGTCAACACCAAGCATATAAACTTCAGAATTTGTTGATTTGAACTGGAAAGAGCTGGTTCTTTTTCTTTAGAACAACTTTTTATAGATGTCAAGGTAGAAAACAGCCAATTTCTTTGTAACTTGCAATCACAATTGGCAGCCGCCTCTGCTCAGGCTGATAGCAAAATGGAAAATTCCACTAAGCAAAACCCCTCATGAACAATCCTCTATGTAACCGCTAAACCGCTGCCGCTCTCCCTTCTGTAAACTGCTTGCAGCAACTTCCTGTTATAAGAAGATAAAAGAGGAACAAACCCGGAATCGGCGCTCAGAATTTGGTGGCAAGTGTCCTCCGAGCCCACTGGTGTAATAAAACCTGATTCTCTCCATCTTTCTCATGCAGCTCGGTTTGTTCTCGGTCAGTTCTGCTGTACAGTGCCTTGTACCAAAGAGGTTTGTCTTACTTAATGCTTTCTGCTCAAGACAAATCAAAATCTGAAATTCTACTGGCATGTTTTTAAATGTCTACATTAGGCACATCAAATAAATCAATTTTAAGGTAGAGGATTGTTGCTTTGTCATTCATCCTACTTGTCTGATAAGCAAAAGGTCTTGAGTTCAAGTCCTTACTGAAGTTTGTTTTTGCATTGTGTAGTCCTCCCTGATACTCATTTATTTCCATGAAACTGTCACCCTTAGATAAAAGCCTCATTTGCTTCATCTGGTAAGTGCCACGGCTGACCTATAAACACTTGGATAGTTAAGAGTAACTATAGTGGTATATTTTTTGTTTTATAACAATAAATAAGACTGATATTAGAGCAAGTCAATAGTTTCCACATTGTGTTTACGCTTTCCAGCAATGTTCTATTTTTATACTTAATAAAAAAGTCCATTTTATGTAAAAAGTTATATTGGAATTATAGTTACATTGAAAGTTATATTTCAATTTATTTTTAAATTTTATTTTTAAATTGTTACAAAGTCAATACTTTGAAGTTTGTAGATTTCAATTCTAAAATGTCTTTGTTTTATTGTGATTAAAAGTAATACATACATGGTAAAATATTTGATTGACTCATGATGGCCTATAAATAATGACATCGTATTAGGGCTAAAGTGTTAATCTGAATTTTAAGAATTAAAAGAAGTGAGTTGTCTTAGAAGACAATTTCAGGAAATGTTAACAATTTAAAATTTGATGTCCTTGTTTACTTTTCAGTTGCTTTTTTTTTTTTGCTATTACAAATAAAAGCTCTATGAAGATTTTTGTGTATGTCTTTTGTTGAACATATGTATTTATTTCTTTTGAGCATATAACTAGGAATGGAATTGACAATTTTAAGATAACCATATATTTAGGCTTTGTAAATGCTGACAAATATTTTTCCAAAATGGATAAACCAATTCAAATTCCTATGAGCAGTGTAAGACAATTTTAATTGCTTCATATCTTTGCCTTTATTTTGTCAGGCCTTAAAATCTTTGCTCTTCCAGGAGGATGCCTCGTGTGATATTTCATAGTTGTTTTAATTTTGAGTTTCCTGATGAGTAATGTGTTTCATATGCTTCCTGTACACTGAATGTCATTTAGTGGAAAAGAGTGTTCATGTCTTTACCCACATTTAATGGGTTGCTTATTCTTTACTTAACGATTTGTAAGTCGTTTCCATATGGATATTTCCATATGGACATATCATTGACCCAACACAATTTATTGAAAAGACAACCCTACATTGATTGTACTGCAGTGTTACCTTTGTCATGGATCAGGTGACTACACACATTTTTCTTGCTCAATTGCAATTATTCTTATTACCATAGCTTAAGATAGGAATTGATATCTCATGGTGCAAATCCTCCAATTGTGTTTGTCTTCTTTTTAATTGTCTTTGAATTTTCATATAAGTTTTAGAATCAGGAAGAAATACTTCCTAACTCAGAGGTCATCAAACCATGGCCTTCAAACCAAATCACCCGATTTTGAAAATAAAATATCACTGGAACACAGCCACACCAACTTATATGTATATTATCTATGATTAATTTTTCACTATAACAGCAAAGTTGAGCAGTTCTAATAAGACCTTATGGTCTATACAGACTAAAATATTTACTATATGGTCCCTTAAAGAAAATGTTTGCCAACTCCTATCTTAACTCGTTCTATGGGATAAGTGTCATCTTTATACTAAAACCAGACAGATATATTATAAACAAAGAAAAATACTGGCCAATATTCTTCATGACTGTAAATGCAAAAATTTTAAATAAAATTTTAGAAAATAAAATTCAATAATATATTAAAAAACACATCATGTGCAAGTGTTCTTAGTTTATCCAAAAAATGTAGAGCTGGTTAAACATTAGAAAAATCAATCAATGTAATATGCCATATTAACAAACTAAAAAAGAAAAACCATATGATGATCTCAATAGATGCAGAAAAAGTATTTGACAAAAGCCAACAATCATTCCTGATAAAAATTCTCAGAAAACTATGAATATAAGAGAACTTCCTCATCCTGATAAAGGGCATCTATAAAAACCTTACATTTTACTTAAAGGGGAAATACTGAATGTTTTCCCCCTAAGACTGTAAACAAGATAGTTATGGCTTTTGCTACTTTTATTCAATGTTGTAGTGGAAATTCTAGCTAGTGCGATCAGGAGAAAGAAAAAAAAAGAAAAAGAAAGAAAGAGAAGGAAAGGAGAAGGAAGAAAAGATCATCCAAATTCAGAAGATAGCACCTATACTGTCCTTATTCTCAAATAACATGATCATCTATGTATAAAATGAGATAGAATCCACAAAAAGCCACTAGAACTAATGACTGAGTTCAGAAAGGCTGCAGGATGCAAGATCAATATACAAAACTCAACTGTATTTTTATATACTAGTACCAATCAGAAATAGAAATTTTACAAAATGTCTCTTAGTATAAAATTACAACATGAAATAGTGATAGATTTGACAACAAATGTGAAATATATGTATGCTGAAAACTACAAAATATTCCTGAGGGAAATTAAAGAAGACTTTAATAAATGGGAAACTATGACTTGCTCATAGATCAGAAGACTCAATATTGTTAGGGTATCAGTTATTCCCAAACTAACGTATAAATTCAACACAAACCCAATCAAAACCCAGGAGGCTTTTTGTAGAAATTGACAATCTGATTGTAAAATTCACGTAGAAATGAAAGGATCTAGAGTAGCCAAAACAACTCTGAAAAAGAACAAAGCTGGATGGCTCTCAACTACTTGATTTCAAACAATTATTATAAAGCTACAGAAAGCCAGACAGCATGATATGGTTTTAAGATAGGCAAATAGGCCAATGGAACAGAATAGAGAGTCCAGAATTAAATCAACATATATATGAACAACTGATGTTTGAAAGAAGTTAGATGCCATTTGAAAGAAACACCTGACAGAAACTTCTGGCAATGGGCTTGGAAACTAACCAATCAGAGTTCACTTGAACCAATCAATTAGAACTCATCTTTCTCAGCCAATCAGAGCTCAGTTATATCAACCAATTAGAATTCAGCAGTCTCAACCAACCAGAAGTAAGCAAGTTTCAAGCCTTCATCTACATAAACGGACCTCTTTGGGAACCTGGGCAGGAAATTTTTTTTTTTTTTTTTTTTTTTTTTTTTAAAGACAGAGTCTCACTGTGTTGCCCGGGCTAGAGTGCCGTGGCGTCGGCCTTGCTCACAGCAACCTCAAACTCCTGGGCTCAAGAGATCCCCCTGCCTCAGCCTCCCGAGTAGCTGGGACTACAGGCATGTGCCACCATGCTCGGTTAATTTTTTCTATATGTTTTAGTTGTCCAATTAATTTCTTTCTATTTTTAGTAGAGACAGGGGTCTCCCTCTTGCTCAGGCTGATCTCGACCTCCTGAACGCAAACGATCCGCCCGCCTGGGCCTCCCAGAGTGCTAGGATTACAGGCGTGAGCCACAGTGCACGGCCAGGAACTTTTGCTATAACCCCCACTGCCCTGCACTGTTCCTTTTCCTCCTTCCCATCTCTCCCTTATCCCTCTTCGGTGGAATTCATCCTTTTACACCCTAAGGCTGAGTATCCCGGTTTGCAAACTATTCACCGGAATAAACTCTTTTTTCTAAATTCCTTTTTATGGAACTTTTGTTCGCACCATGACAGTGACCCATGTAGGAAAGCATTTATTGCCGAGGGTAGGGAAAAGACAGGGCTAAAAGTAAACAAGATACAGCCAAGCCCTCAATTAGGCTGAGTGATTGATTTATCTCAATTCTGAATTAGAGTAATCTGTCCATAGTCTACCTAACAGAAACAAAAATTGACCCTCTATCAAGGTAGAACACTAATCCAGAAATTTCAACTTAATACAAAATTATGTACAAATAATGCCTGACACTGAATATATTTGAATAATTACAGGATGTAGATTTTGCAGAGAAATAGGATATGTAAGTTAAATTGGAAAATTTAGAAAATACACAAGATTTCAAACGAAGTTTTATTACATAAAGTAATAAGTGACTACAAATGTAGGTCTTCTAAAATGTATGTACACATTTTTAAGATAAAACGAGTACATATCTTCGAGCTGTCTACTACTAAATGAGTAAAGCTTTTTTTCCGGCTGAAAAGATGAAACTAAGTAGAAATGCAGGTATATGATTGAACATTGGCAAAGAGATGCAAATGATATATAGAAATAAATGTTGACTATGAATAACAATTCCCATGTCTGGCAGGGTTTTAATATAGGAAGAGAATTAAAATACAAAAGTATTAACAGAATGTAGGTAATGTGTATTTAAAAGGGAATATGAATTAATTTTAAGAAACTTAGATTTCTCAGGATGTGGTAAAATATTAAATTACAGAGTTGAAGAAGTGCTATTGCAGATTTTAAGTTGCTTATTGTTAGTAATAAATGAATAAGTAAGCTAATAGAAGGGAAATAGAAAAATATAACTTCTGTAGGAAGGCAAGAATGATTCAAAAATAAATGAACACATTGGACAAATAAATTAATAAAAAATATCACACATATTAGTTAATATATTTAATAATGAATTAAATACTACAACTAAAAGAAAATGTTCAAATTTGATCATCGAAACAAAATTTAATTTTATTTTGCTTATAAGAGACAACCCTTAAATATAAGGAAACAAATGTAGAAAAATAAAAGGATAGAAAATAAATATCTTAAGAAAACTGTCCACACTTCCCCCCAACAAAACTCTGTAAAGTATAAAGTGATATGTTTTTCTAGAAATAAGGAAGAATATTTTATAATGATAATCTGGTTAAATTGTCAGCTTGAAATTTGTTTGTACCTAATAGCCTAGTTCCAAAAATAGAAATGCAACAATTTATAGGATTTTAAAAGATTAGGGGAATACATATTTCTTAAAAGATATTTTTTAACACAAGTCATGCATAGATTAAAAAACAGCAAAACAACATAAAAATGACACTGAGAATATAAATGATTTGAAAATAAACGTTTATAAAATGTGCTAATGTTAACGTGTATCTCATATGGATATTTATTAAAATTGAATTCTCATTGGTTCACAAAGCAATAACACATTTTTAAAATGTGAAATTTAAAGGATACTTTTTTCCTAACTCAAAAGGTTTCCTTTCTACAGACATAAGGTATAAAAGGCCATATTCTTAATCAAATAAAGGTTTCTGCCTATATCTACAGCAAATACCATACTTAATGACAAAATATTAAATATTTTTCCGCAGAGATTGGGCATAAAAAAAGATACTCCGTCACCACTGTTGTAACCAGCTTCTCAGAGAACCTAGCCAGTGCAGTAACACAGGCAAATTAGTAACATAATTGAAAAGAAGTCACACTCTACTTCTCTCTCTTTTCTTTTTCCTTTCCTTTCCTTTTCTCTTTTCTTTTGTTTCTCTCTCTCAGTGAAGCAGTGGGAGTGGAGAAGGAACAAAGGAAACTGTAGCTGGTTATGATCAATTACTTGTAAACAGCACTGCACTCAGAGCAGCCTACTAATTTCTTAATGATGTTGTTATATATGCAGAAAATGCATACATATCTCTAGAGAGAATCTCAGAAGTAATAAATGAATTTGGAAAAGTTAGTAAACATAAAACAATGTACAAACATCAATTTCATTTCTTCATAGCAGTAACAAATATTTAGAAATTTAAATGAAATCATCATTTGGAATAGGTAAAAAAATAACTGACAATTAGGGAAACATCTAATAAGGATGGTTAAGGCTTTTTTGCAGAAAGCACTAAAATAGTACAATGAAAAATTAAAAATACCTGAAAAAGTAATGGCATATATCATGATCTTGGATTGAAAAATCTCAATATTTTAAGATCATTTCTCCCCAATTTAATCAGTGGAATTAATTACATGCTGATTAAGTTACCAGCATTTTCTCTCTCTCTTTTTTTCTTTTTTGCAAATGAGACGATAAATGTAAAATTGATGTCCAAGTGGAAAGGGTCCAGAAATGTCAAGACTAATATGAAACGGAAAAAAAAAAAAAACTTGAGGAATGGCACTAAAAATATCAGATTTTATGTATAGCTACCCTAATTAAAGCCACATGGTAATGTCCAAAAGATAGACAATAAATCCGTGAAAAACAAAATTTCAAACAAGATAGAAACTTGATGAAAGACATAATTGGCACTGAGAGCAGGTGAGAAGGGATAGCCTTTTCGGTAAAATAATTCTGGGAAAATTGGATACAAAAGAAAGAAAATTTGAAAATGACCCTCTATTACACTTTAAAATTTTCAGTTCAAAATGGAATATATATTAAATGTGAAGTGAGAAAGAGAGAATCTTCTATAAGATATCTTACATGAAAATTGGAGGACTTTGAGGAGAGGGTTTTTAAACGGGACATGTGTTAAGCTCCACAAAATATGGTCCATGTTTCTATGTCTTTCCAGATTAGCCCAGGAGCCAACAAATAATATTTGACATAACATTAAGTGGTTCCACGATGTGGCACAAGCATTTATAGTTTTAAGGAAGATTCCCCAGAGTACTTACTGATGTTTTCTCCAAAATTTTAAGGTTGAGGGGGTAGAGAAATTTCATTAAAAAAGGCATGGTATGAGAAAATTCCTACACCTTCCAAACTATTTACTTACTCTTTTTTTTTTAAACAAACATCCCCAATAGTAAACACACATCCCTCATGGAAGTTACTTCTAGTAAAACATTGAAAGAGTGCAAGAATTAAAACTCACCTTTTACAATGAGGAGCTTTCGGGGTTCAACTCTGAAGCCTTCCAGCTGCATCCGGAGGGCTCTGGTCTGATGTTCCAGTTTTATTGGGACAGGTGAGATCACACTTTACACTCACTCACCCATTCTCACCTTGCAGTCACATTCTGCCACACCCATCTCAGCTGCTTTCTCCTTTGATTGGATTTCCATTTTTAAAAACCAATCAAAATAAAGCAGGAAATTCATCAGTTTATATAGGACTCCAGGAATTGTGGATGGTATTTTTGCAGTTTACATGTATATTTCATCACTCCCTCTAAGTTTTTCTTGGCAACTATTTTGTACAGGAGGTATACAAACAGAAACAGTACACTTAAGAGTGAATAGGAAAGACTTTATGTATGCAATGGTATGGTATTCTTCAGAATGAAAAATACAGAAAATTATTTCCTTTAATTTGGGTTCATGAATTTCACCAGTTTATGTAGGACTCCAGGATTTGTGGATGGTATTTTTGCAGGTTACATGTTATATTTCATCACTCCAAATTTTTCTTGGCAACTATTTTGTACAGGAAGTATACAAACAGAAACAGTATACTTAATAGTGAGTAGGAAAGACTTTATGTATGCAATGGTATGGTATTTTTCAGATGAAAAATACAGAAAATTGTTTCCTTTAGTTTGGGTTCATGATTTCATTCTGAACATAAAAAACAAAAAGGAAATATTAACATGTATGCATTTAAAATGTTTTAACACAGTGGCCCCCAGCCTTTTTGGCACCAGGGACCAATTTCATGGAAGACAATTTTTCCATGGACTGGAGTGGGGGGGATGGTTTCAGAATGATTCAAGTGCATTACATTTATTTTGCACTTTATTTCTATTATTATTACATTGCAATATATAATGCAATATATAATTATACAACTCACCATAATGCAGAATCAGTGGGAGACCTGAGCTTGTTTTCCTGCAACTAGACGGGTCCCATTTGGGGGTGATGGGAGACAGTGACTGTAAATACAGATGAAGCTTCTCTAGCTTGCATGCCACTCACTTCCTGCTATGTAGCCGGGTTCCCATTAGGCCACAGACCAGTAGCAGTCTGTGGCCTGGGATTTGGGGAATGCTGTTTTAACACATATCAACAAACAAGGACAGAAAAGTAATGACAAATTAGAAAATATTTCTATTTATATAAAACTGGAGAAGGCAAATAATTATTCATAACAAATCTCTTCAAACAATATGCCAATACCAGGTAGCCATAAAAATTTATGAATTTATGGCCGGGCGCGGTGGCTCACACATGTAATCCTAGCACTTTGGGAGGCCAAGGTGGGCGGATCGCTCAAGGTCAGGAGTTCAAAACCAGCCTGAGCAAGAGTGAGACCCCCGTCTCTACTAAAAATAGAAAGAAATTAATCGGCCAACTAAAAATATATAGAAAAAATTAGCTGGGCGTGGTGGCACATGCCTGTAGTCCCAGCTACTTGGGAGGCTGAGGCAGAAGGATTGCTTAAGCCCAGAAATTTGAGGTTGCTGTGAGCTAGGCTGACGCCACGGCACTCCAGGGGCAACAGAGTGAGACTCTGTCTCAAAAAAAAGAAAAGAAAAAATTTGTGAATTTGTGGGTTCAGTCACCATGGGAAAATAAATTGCAGTTTTGTAACTCCTGATAAAACAGAGGCTTCTCAAGAGTAGGGACTTAATCCTCTGAGATGTTGATCAAAAAGTGTTGAATATTTAAGTCCCTGTATTCTCTCACTTCTTCAGTCTATGGCTTTCATGCCACCTACTCTGGAACATTTTTCCTGAACCCCTGTTTAGGTACTCATAGGCTCATTTGGTTCCTAACAACACACAGTAAAATATCAGATAATTCTCTAAGTATTTCTTTATTATTTATTTCCCAAAAGAATATATAACTTCCAAAGAGTCATAGACTCTGTTCCTGACTCAGCAACAGGCCCCAGTATCAGGGAAGCAGATGCCTGGGCCTATAATCCATTCTATCTATACCACCACCCTTAGGAAACAAATCAGGGGAGTTGTAGAGGTGAGTTCCTAAAACATTTCCTCTTACCATTATCACATCTGATTGTAGAGATATGCTTATTTTATGGATATAGATTTTCCTGTGTCTGTACCAGCGTAATTGAATTCCAAAACCTATTAGTCCTACTAATAAACCTTCAAATCTTGTTCAGCACTTGGTGCCTTGTTATGTATCTGTTTCTGAATGCACATATTAAATAATAGCAATTCGTGGCATTTCTTTTGCTTTTGAGAGCCTACAAATAATTTTATATCCATTATTTCACTTATTGCTTCAAGAATCCGAAAGCTGTACAATATTTTGGATGTGAGAAAAATGAGGAACTAGAAGCCTGGAATGAAAAGAGAATGAAGACACAGTGGGTGGCGAGTCCACCATGAGCATTGATGTATTCAGACTCTTTGCAGAAACACATTGTCTCCCTGTGTCTTTCTATAAGGCAAAGACAGTTAAGGAGAAGGTTTTTGGAGAATAGCTGGGGAATTAACAAATCTTAGAAAATTCTAAGGAAAAGTCCTATATAAAAAGGAAGTGCTTACTTGGTGAGAGGGCAAAGGTAAAAAGCCTTGATCCATTTGTTTATCTAAGAACATCTATGAACACCCTCCCTAGAAATCTGTAAAAATACCAATTCCTTTTCACAATTCAGTCACTTATATAGATTTCCTGAACCACAACCATAGAAACACTTATTGTATTTCTATATTGAATGTATATACTTAAAAACAACTATATGCAAGACCTCATAGAGACTAGGGTTAACCGTGATGAAGGTAGGGTGGCCAGATAAAATGTAGGATGCCTTGTTAAATTTGAATTTCAAATAAATAATGAATAATTTATAAACATAAGTATGTCCCAAATATTACATGAGATATACTAAAAAATAATACAAAACAAAACAAAAAAACCCCTGAAGCTCAAATTTAAGTGTGGGCTTTCTGACAATCCTGGTTGGAGGATCTCTATCTTCCCTAACACCAAGAGGGACAAGGAGCTATACACAAGTAAAGGACAGTAAATAATTTCAAATACTCTTAAAGATGATGAAGCAAGGCAATGTTGGATCTTTATGTAAGTGCTCTTGAAAGCCTTCTTAGACCAGAGACCTGAAGGAAGAGCAGGAATGAGCCTTGTCATAGCTGAGGAAGGGGACACTTTAGAGTTGTGGTTACGGTCAAAAACACTAGATTCAGACCAGATAGGTAAAAATTCTACGTACACCCCAGTTAGTCATCTGGTGACCTTGAGAAAATTATTTATATTTTTGTGCTTTGGATTCATTCACTTTTAGGTGGGGACTATAATTGTCCCTGTTTTGTGTTTTTTATGAGAATATTGTGTGAATTTGATTAGAAAGTGCTTATCACACCATCTGGCACATTTGGGGCCTCCATTCCTTATTGTAAAGTGTGGGTGTGTGATTGTGTCTGTTTCATTGCATGGCTGTTTCTCACATATATGTCTCTGGGTGTTAATCTAGCCTAGCGTGTTTGTGTCATGCTAGGCTTCTGTTTGTGTTTTTTAAATACCCTGTTAGTGAGTATTGTATATTATTCAAGTTGTGCCTGATAGTGTGAGTTTGTGTCCGTGTTACGATCTCCGACTGTCTGTATCACCTACCAGAATGGAGTTCCTTAAACAGACCTGGGCCACTCTTGGTCACTGCATGGTGCCCAGGATTGCCCAACACAGAACTATGAATAGAGAAAACGTAATAATTGTGCAATAAATGAATAAACTAATGAATGTGTTGCTATTGTGTGCCACTAAGTGTTTCTGTTATTTTATCAGAGAAAATCTCTGTGGAGGCTGTCGATTAGGTGAATGGTTGATACATGTCTGGGCATCACTGTATAGCCATATCTGTGTTCTGTCTTTTTCTTAATATGTGGCTTTTCAGTATCAGTGTGTTTGGAAGTCGTTAACCCTGGCTCTATGTTTGACTTCCGATGAACCACAAGAACCCTGCAAAGGTCACTGCTTCCTGACGTTCTGGGTTTCAATATTCAAGGACTATTCCTGAGGACTAAGTTCTGCTCCCTGAATTTGAGTAGACCCCAGACCCAGACTCATGGACATTTATACCCAGACCCAGTATATAAAAATTCTATTCTGGAAAAAATTTTCTGATTTAATATTTCTTAAGAAGTCCATTATGAACCCATCTTGATGTCATAGACATGTTACGGAGTGGACAAATAGGCTTTATGGAAAACACACACTATTATGAAAGACAGATACTGAACAAATAATTGGGAACATTTAATTGTAATTTTTATATGTGCTATAAACTATTCAAGGCTCTGAAAACTGAAAAGGAGGTGCCTTAGTCTTGGAGACGAGGAAAGGCCTTGCACAATAGTTTGCTTTAAAGCTCTGTGGTGAAGAATGAGTAGAAAAGAAAGAGAGCACTACAGGGTGTAAATATACAATTAACTTTGATTGGCATATGTTGCAGTCAGTTTTGGCTGCTATAACAAAGTGCCATGGATTGGGTGGTTTATGAAAGCAGGAATTTATTTCTCTCACTTCTGCAGACTGGAAGTCTGAGATCAGGGTGCCAGCATGGCTGGGTTCCGGTGAGGGCCCTCTTCCAGGTTGCAGACTGCCATCTCCGCATTACGTTTTCACATGGCGGAAAGAGGGCAAGAGAGCTCTCTGGGGTCTCTTTTATAAGGGCTAATCTCATTCATGAGGGCTCCACCCTCATGACCTAATTACTTCCCAAAGGCCCCATTTCCTAATACCATCATATTAGGGGTTAGGATTTCAGCATATAAATTTAGGGGAAACACAAACATTCAATCTATAACAGCATAGTTTCTGTTTGAAAAAAAATTCCTTGAGGAGTTCTCATGCTATCAGGAGATATGACATTGTGAACAAATTATTATTCAGTGATACAATACGCTAGGAAAAGAGATCTACATATTTCTGCGTATATTTGATGGAAACATATGAACTATACCCCAGTGAGTGGGGTAGTGTGAGAAATATCACCCAAAAGAAGGTACACTTGGGCAGATGTCTTATTAGCTGAGTACATGAGAATACATCATGTATCAGAACTGGGAGAAGAAAATAATCACTTTTCTTTATAATCTATCTAGAAGGGGTAGATCTAGACATAGTCTTTGAAAAAATATAACTTAGTCAAAGCAAGAGGAGCACAGTAGTTTACATAAACATTCTAAGAAATGGGTTAGAGATTGGAATTCACATGACACAGGTGAAAGAGACTGAATCTTCACCCCAAGGAGCAGTAAGGTAAGTAAAAAGCATGAAGGGTCTTCACTGTCAGCAAAGGCGTTAGGTATTGATCTAAGAGACAGAATAAAGTGTGGCCATTTGATGCATCTTCTATATATATGTGTGTATGTGTGTATATATATAAATATATATTAATATCTATCACAGTATATCAGGGTTTCTCAACCTTGGCTCCATTGACATTTTGGGATGGACAACTATTTGTTTTGGGGGATTGTCTTGCATTGTAGGATGTTTGGCAGCACCCCTAAGTTTTAAACACTAGATGCCAGTAGCATCTCCTCTCCAGTTGTGACAACCAAAATGTCTCCAGACATTGCCAAATGTCCCTTGATGGGACAAAATCACCCTTGGTTGACAACCACTGCTATAGATTCTTTTTTCATGAAAGAGCCATGTTGGTTGAGCAGGAGAAGCCTTAGCCATACCTTAAAAGAACAGACATAAGGGCCAGAGGCTAGAAACTCCTTATGCTTTTGTTCTGCTAAAGATATAAGGAGTTTGGAGTGACTTTTGGGGAATAAGAATCACTATAAAACAAGATGCTATGTGTTTATATTGTAGCAGTAATGAGAGTCTGCTGATTAAAGCATAAGGCTCATGTCATATGATATTGCCAATATTCAATATTCATCAAGACTTTCTAATGAATTTTATTTCTGTCATAAAGTATATAAATAGCAGGAAATTTTGCCTAAAGTGACTGGATTATTGTGTCTTTAAGGTGGAGAGATTGCTCTATAATGGTGTCAACAAATTCATTCAGAAAAAAGCTTGGATGCGTAAAGCAAAGGGGATCCCTCATTGTGTAGCAATAATCTTCCCTCCCGAGCTCCCATTCACTCCATAGTGCTGGAAATTAGCTAATGATTTATTCCTGTCCAAAATGTTCACAGATACATAAAAGAATGATTTCAGTAGAATATTTTCTTCCTCAGATACAAATGCCCGTTTAGCTTCCCCCACACCACTGTTTATGTCTCTAAAATTATGTGGAATAGTTTTGTGGTGAAGTGTTCGGGTTATGTTCCTCCTGGCATTGTTGGTATGGGAAAGTGTCCCCAATTCAGACTGAGCTTTCCCCATGATCTATTGTCTTGTCCACACATGCATATCCTGCATCACCTGATGTGAGGTTAACTTTTCCTAATACAGCATTTCTGATAGCAGAACTCCTTCTCTTTGTATCAGCATCTATGTGATGAATGAATATCACGCTTTCTATGACTGATGTAAAAACTGAATTGGATTTTAATGTACTAATAAACAAAATAATTTTTGAAAAATAATGCCATATATAATAACACAAAAAGCAACAAATATCTAAAATATATCTAGTAAAATGTGAGCCAAATTTCTATGTAGAAAAATAACATTAAAATGGTGAGATAAATTAGAAAAGACCTAAATAATTAAAAGGTATAATATACATCTTAAACTCAATATTTTAAAGATATCTATTATATTCAAATTGATCTATGGATTCAGGCACTGTTAGCCAAAATCATAGCAGCTTTCCTTTTTGCAGAAATTTACAAAATGATTCTACAATGTATGCGGAAATACAAAGAGGCAATACAGAACAAGCAAATATTGAAGGGGAGTAAGAGGTCAAGTTTCATGTTATAAAGTTTATGTTATAAAGCTATAATAAATAAGAGTGTTGGGTATTATAAAGTTGGATAAATAAACAAATGGAAGAGACTGGAGAATGGAAAAGCACCATACATATGAATATGGTAAAGGTGTTTCTGCAGAGCAAAGAGGGAAAAGATGGTCTTTTCAACTAATGGCACTTGGTCATTTGAATACCAAAATGAATATATTTATCTCTAGGTAGATGATAGCTAGCTAGCTAGATACATAGACACAAACATATTTCAATCAATTTCCCCCCACTATAAATAAATAGCAGTTCTAGGTGCATTGTAGCTCTAACTGTAAAATATAGAACAATATAGCCTCTAAATGTTAAGGGAAATATCTTTATGACTTCTAGGGAGTAGAAGATTTTTAAAATAAAACCCACAAAACACTAACACATATATACATATATAATACATATTACACACACATAATATATAATTTGGATTCATTAAAACTAAAATGTTTCATTCCTCAAGTTATTATGAGGTTATGAGGTTCAAATGGCAAGTTACAAACTAGGGGGATGTGTTTATAACACACATAATCAGCAAACAGCTTGTAGCCAAAATATAGAAAGGACTACTACACATCAATAGGAAAAGAAGAGAGAAACAAAAAATGGTCAAGTGATGTAAAGAGGCATTTCACAAAAGAAATACCTAAGTGTAATAATAATATGAAAAGGTACTTAACTGCATTAGTAATAAGGTATTTACAGAATAAATAAGCAATCTAGACCCATTAACACCCAGGAAAATAGTAAAATTATAAAGTCTAACTTTTCTCCATATCAAATTTTGGAGAAAATTTGAAGCAACAGGAACTTTATATATGCTGCAGGTGCGCTGATACCGTTATCTATGCAAAAGTTTTTGGATTATCTAATAAAATTATCTAATACATTATGCATAACCCAGGATCAACATTTCACTTCTGTACATATACATACAGTGTAAATGTGCATGAAAAGATGTATAAAAAATCTCAAAAGATGTATTTTATAATAGCCAAACTTGAAAAAAAAAAGTCAAGGGTAAAATGGATAAGTTATGGGTTTCCAAACCATGGAACAGTACAGCACAATGGAAATGAACTATAATTACATGGATCTATCTTACCCGCATAACATTGTACAAAGCCACACACATGATTTAGTTACTGTTAAGGACCACTTCTGTAAAATTTAATTATAGCAAAACCCAATATGGTGCTAGAAGTCAGAGTAAACATTGCATCTGTGGAGAAGTGAAGTATTAGTGATTAGAAGGGGATATACAGCAGCTCTTGGGGTGCAAGCAGTAGTCAAATGTTTGGCCTTGGTTAAACAGGTATAATGATATAATTCATTGAGTTGTATACTTACAATTTATTCAAATTCTTGTATGTATATTATATCACAAAAAGAACAATAAGTGTGATATACTGCAATATACAAAATGTTTAAAATTTGTAAGTGTATAAAGCTACTTAAAAAAAACACTCTTTAGAGATTTCTTTTGCTAGGACACCAAATCATCCTTTTGATTTTTTTTTTTTCTTTTTCTATTTTTAGTAGAGATGGGTCTTGCTCTTGCTCAGGCTGGTCTTGAACTACTGAGCTCAAGCAATCCTCCTGCCTCAGCCTTCCAGAGTGCTAGGATTACAGGCATGAGCCACCACACCTGGCCAAGGGCACCAAATTATTCTGAAAATCAGCAAATAAATAGTAAGAGTGAAGCATTCATCTTGCCTTTTCTATATAAAATGCATTTCAGAGTAACATGATTTTTTAACATTAATATATGATCCCATTTATATGACATTTCAGAAAAGGCAAAACTATGGAATCAATGAGTGGTTGCCA
Organism: Lepilemur ruficaudatus; assembly: GCA_963574885.1. Lineage (NCBI taxonomy): Eukaryota > Metazoa > Chordata > Mammalia > Primates > Lepilemuridae > Lepilemur > Lepilemur ruficaudatus. The sequence goes on along the minus strand of CAUYRT010087024.1, from coordinate 63,818 downwards.
TGAGCCACAGTAAGAGGATAGGTTGACTACAAAGGGGAATCACAAAGTAACATGATATTTGATGAAAGAAAATTATTCTTCTTAGAAGGATTCCAAGTGCTATATGCAGAAGGAATTAGAAATTCATCATGTTGCAATTTTTGATGAAATATCGGATCTAGACAATAATGTAATTACACATGTATGCTAAAAGTATTATGTGACAAGTTGTCCCAGAACTTTACAATGAATAAATTAGACTATAAATGGGTGAACTCTTAGATCAAGTTTAACATCAATAAAAGTGGGACATTCATACTTTATGTGGCTCCTTATGGATGGACTTGGAGGCACAGAGCCCCAGAAAGGGGGGGGTGAGAGAGAGAGAGAGAGATAAACCTATGTCTAAATCTCATCAAGCCATTTAATTTAATTACTAGTTTTCAGAAAGCAACGGCATTGATAAACATGGCCAATGACATCATAAGGTTTCTGAAATCTTGACTTAGCAATCAGCCAAATCCACAATGCAGAAAATCCTACAGGACCAGTTACCCAGTTATATCAATAAATAAATAGCATAAAGGAAAAATTAGGGAGGATGTCTTTCTTATAAACAAAACAGTTCTAAGAGATATATAAATCAATTATAATATATGGATCTTATCAGTACATTAGTTTGAACAAACTACCCTATAAAAAGCATTTTTAAAGGCTTTTTTTTAAGAGTAGTTTTAGGTTCACAGTAAAATTAAGAGGAAAATACAGAGATTTTCCATACACCCCTTGCCTCCACCCATGTGCAGCCTCCCCCATTATCGACATCTCCCACCAAAGTGGTACATTTGTTAAAACCAATGAACCAGCATTATCACATCATAATCACCTAAAGTTCATAGTTTACACTAAGGTTCATTATTGGTATTGTATCTTATATGGGCTTGGACAAATATATAATGACATGTATCCACCATTGTAATATCATATAAAATATTTTCACTGCCTTAAAAATCCTCTGTGGTCCACCTGCTCATTGCTACCTGCACCCCGAACATCTGGCAACCACTGATGTTTTTACTCCATAGGTTTGTCTCCATAAGTTTGCCTTTTCCAGAATGTCATATAGTTGGAGCCTTACAGTCTATAACATTTTTTCCAGATTGGATTTTTTTCACTTAGTAATATGCACTTAAGTTCCCTTAATGTCTTTTCATGGCTTGATAGCTCATTTCCTTTTTTTTAGCACTAAATAATATTTCATTCTTTGGACCACACTGTGTTTATTCATTCACCTACTGAAGGACATTTTGATTGCTTCTAAGTTTGGGAATTTATGAATAAAGCTGCTACATCCATGTGCAGGTTTTTGAGTAGATATAAGTTTTTAACTCCTTTAGGTAAATAACAAGGAGTGCAACTGCTGGATCACATGGTAAGAGTAACTTCAGTTTTGTAAGAAACTACCACATTGTCTTTCTAAGTGGCTGTAACACTTTGCATTCTTACCAGCAATAAATGAGGGTTTCTGTTGATCTGCATCTTCATCAGCATTTGCTGGTGTTGGTGTAAAAAGCATTTTTAAACAATTGGCGAAATTTGAACTAGTCTGAGTTTCAGATAATATTGAAAAATTATTGCTAGCCATGTTAGATGTAATTATTCATAATGTCCTTATTTGTTAGAGACACAGGACAAATATTTTAAAGAATAATATGATGTTAGTGTTTTTTATTGATAAAATATTGTGACTATTTGAAGTGGGGTGACAAGAATGAAATTCATGGGTGCTTTATACTGTGATTTCCACCTTTTTGTATGTTGGACATTTCCATCATAGAAAATTAAACAAATACAATCATAAAACACCACACAACCACCAAATAGCTAACATTACAAAGAATGACAACGCAATGTGAAGGTGAGGATGTGGGCCAACAGGAAAGCCTTTCACTGCTGATGGGATATAAACCAGTGTTAACACTTTAGAAAAAAGTGGCATCATCTTTCTACTAAAATTAAACAGATTCATTATTTATGATTAAGAAATTTATGCCCGTATGCATCAGAAGAAATGTACATGAATGGCCCTAGTCGTAAAGGGCAACAAATATCCATCAACATAAAAGCTGTGGTAGGCAGCTTCTAAGATGGTCCTGTCATGATTCCCAGGTCTTGTTAGTCATGCCCCTGTGTAATTTCATCCCCTTGAATGTGGGCTGGGCCTACTTAATAACCTTCAATGAACAGAATACAGCAAAAGTGATGGAATGTCACTTCCAAAATTAGATTATAAAAGATTGTGCCTTTTGTCTTGTTCATACACTCTATGGCTCTTCTGGCTTGCTTGCTCTGATGAAACAAGTGGCTATGTTGTGAGCTGTCTTGTGGAGAGTTCAAACGGCAAGAAACTGAAAGTGGTCTCCAGACAGCAGTTGTTGAGTATTTAGATCCTAACTTTCCATCAACAACCATGTCAGTGATCATGAAAGCTGATCCTTTTCCACTGTGGTTTTGCGATGACTGAAACTCCTGACAATATCTTGGTTGCAGCTTTGTAAGGGACCCTGAGCCAGAGAACCCAGTTAAGCCAGTCCCAGAATCCTGACACACACAAATTGGAAGACATTGTTTTAAACAACTAAGTTTTAGGGTAATTTGTTGCACAGCAATGAATAATGAATACAAAGGATAAATAAGTTGTAGTATGTTTATATTATGGCATACTATACAGAAGTGGAAATAGATAAACTACTTCTACAGCAAAAAGAATAAAAATTATAGAATATTAAGAAAAAAGTAGAAAAGATAAATATTGTATATATGATTCTATTTATATAAAGTTCAGACATAGGTAAACAATAGTGGTTAAGAATGAAACAGTTGGTGATAAAATAATTTTTAAAATGCAAGAAAGTAATAAGAGTCAGGTTGATAGTTACCGAAGAAAGGACAGTGGTTCGGAGAGGACATTTATTATATACTTGCCATGTTCTACTTCTTGCCGTTTGTCACAAGTATGCAGGTGCTTGCTTTATAATTATTTAAGTTGGCATATATGTTTTATGTAGTTTTCTATATGGGGATAATTTTTACAAAAAAAGTTTAAAAATTAAAAAAACACTTTTGTAGAACAAAAATTTTCAAAAGTGTGATAAAATGGAAGTTCCGAAGTGGATATGTTACTATGTTTATACTACTATAAGTTTCAGGCATTTTTAAAATTTCTATGATTAAATTGTTTTAAAAACTTACTTGAAAATTAACAGAAAAAAATACTGGTGGCAAATAATTCTAAGGACTGATAGATTCACAGCAAATAAAATCATAATGAAATAACAGAATTTGGGCAAATTCTGGCCATTCTACTTATTGGATATATGCAAAATATATATGAATACATAATATGTTTTATTTTATATACACTATATAAAGAATTGTAATTTCAGCGTGTTAAGTGTCTGTGGGGAAAGTGGGTCCCTCCTGCACTGGTGATTGCACTGCAAAGAGAAAGAAATGTTAGTTGAAATAGAATTGACTAATTATTAACAACAGCTATTTTGATCTATTTCTGCAACAAATAATCCTGTGAATCATTCCTTCTCCTAAAAGAAAATAAACTTCAGTAACAGAAGAATTGCGTAAGCAGATTATGGTATGTGAACTCCTTTGACTAATTAATGCAGTTACTAAAATGATCATGAGGAAGACTGAGTTTAAAAATGTTTATGAGAAACTGTTAATCAGAAGGTGAATTTTTATTTCTGCATGGTTGTTATGAGGGCAAGTAAAGGATGCATGAAGATAGCCAAGCCTTAGAAAAGAGTGACCATTACAAAAGTAGATTTTTTAATTTGTGTGAGTGTCACTTGAAAATAACTTCGAATTTCTTAACTTAAAAAAAAATAAACTCTTACGGCTGTCTCTTCAGTGCTACACGTTTCTTAAATTTCGGCCCCTCCATGTGTTCTTGAGAATCTAAGTAATTGAATTTCTGCCTTGGTGTGTTTGTCCTGCTGTGTTTTTTGTTACCTTATCTTTTTGATGAATTTATTTTACTGCTCACAGTAGTAATGGTTTTTAACAGAAGGGACTGGGACAACCAGGCCCCAGTTTCTTCCTCCTTTTAGTCGGCTTCATCTCTCTCCCTTTCTCCCCACGTTCCCCCTTCCTCGGCTTCTAAGGCTTCTTTCAGTCCTCAGGTAGGAAGCCTACCAACTTCATCAAATTGGTCACGCGAATACTGACAGTCAGTACCCAGTCAACCACAAAGGTGAAAACCCCAAGAATGCCGTCGTAATACTTACGGGAACAGGAAACACTGTAGAATTAGAACAGTTTTCACCTCCCCAAACTGAGGGATCTGAATTCCAAGATAATTGAAAGGAAACAGGTGAACACAGGGGCTGGAATTGGGTGCTATTCTCTTCACACTAAAAGATGCAGCCCGACGAAGGTGGGATTCGAACCCACGCGTGCAGAGCACAATGGATTAGCAGTCCATCGCCTTAACCACTCGGCCACCTCGTCGTGGCGTGTGACTGCTTCTGAGTACTTTATTTCAGAGTTCATACTAGGGACCCCATGGGTAACCTGAAGACATTTAGAATATGCGTTGGAGACGTCTGGCAGACACGGAAATGGGTCGTTTCTACACGAATGAACAAGAAACTGGAATGGAAAAACTGCGAGGGGGAAAAAAACGGGCTTAGCTTTCGCCGTACTCAAATCAGTGTTTGAGATGTGATAGAGACATAGTTGCCTGGGCGGTCTCTTCCTTTCTCTGTCTCCCTGGTCCGGCGGCAGGAGGCGCAGCAGCTGGCCGTGAGCGTGGCCGGCCCGACAAGGGACAAACAGGAGTTTGCCTTCACCCTCTGGCAGTGAGGGGAACCTGGCCAGCTCTTCTGTCCTCTCACCGCGTCTGGAGAGCGCACCCTGAAGCCCGCACGAGACGGAGGTTCCCAGAATCGGTCCCACTGGAGTCGGCCTCAGCGAGGCTGGTGAATCCAGATTGCTGATTCGTGGTTAATAAAACAGTCTGGAAAACTAGACGATGGATCTGAGGACGGAAGTGCTCAATTTCTACTCAGTATTATTGGTGCTTCTTCAGTACTATAGAGTGCATTTGTACAGAGAAGAATTCTTAATTTGTAGGGCTCTTATCCTGGGTCATCAGCATCCGACAAGGAACCGTGAATTTTGATTTCCCCCCAATTACCTGTGTGTTTCTTAGGGTGGTTTTCTAGAGATGAGGTTGCCTAACTTTCGTTTGATTTTCCAAAGGATGCGGTGATACAAATGTTTAAAAACAAACATCCTTAGCTAGAAAATGAGGGGGGGAGGTACTTTTTTTGTTGTTATTTTGTTTTTGGTTGAATGAACATGAGTAGGGATTATTTCTGACTAATCACAGTAAATCACAAATACCTGGGGAAAGAAGGTAATATTGAAAGTGAGTCTTGAAGAGCGAGTTTTCTACAAGTGGCTGAGAGAGCGTGTCCCAGGCTGAGGAAGCAGGCTGAGCAAACAGGCTGAGCAAAGGAGAAAAGGCGGCAGTGTCTAGAAGGGTGATGAGGAATCACTGTAGCTGGAGACTTGGGTACTGAGGCATGTTAGTGGCTGATCAAGGAATATCCTTAATCTTGAAAATGGAAGGTGGTCACAAAGATTTCTCTTCTGAAGCCCAAGCAAATCATTCACATGTTGAACAACAGGGAACATGGGGGAAATCCTGTAGGAATGGACCCCTGCTGTATTTTCACACTCTCAGTGTCAGGACACTTTGCCTCAAGTTGCACTAACATCTTGAGTGAAGACCACCCTTTGCTTGTTTCTGTGAATTCAAGAGTCACAAAAATTCATCCTTTTATTTTTCCTTGGAAGAGCCCTTATATTGTAGTGTTTGCAGCATTGACCTGCCTGAATCTGCAACCTCAACTCAACCCACTCTCTTCCACCTTGTTTTCCATGCTCAGTCCCATTCGGATTTTTTTTTAATCAAGAAGGATCTAGTTTCTCTGTCTTCTAACAGGTTATTTTTCCCTCATGGACTGCTCTTGCACTTTCTCACTTTAGCCTGGTTGAATTATTTATCCATAATTCAGTTTAAAGCTTATTGTTTAATTAAAAATTTTTGATCAAAGTTAACCACACATGTTTTAAAGACTCAATGACTTCAAAAATGTGTGTATGCACAACAGTGGTCCTCTTCCTCCTATCTTATTACTCCTTATCAGAGGCAAACATTTTCAGCCAGTTGGCTTTTTGTCTGTACTGTTTTTGTTTTTACCAGCTTATTTTCAAATTATCATGCTATGGCAGAGATGACTAGATGTCCATTATTATTTTTCTCTCCCAAGAAGTGGAAATTTAGCTGAGTTCGTAGCCACTCATGAAAAGATTACAATGCACAACTTCCTTGACAGTAAATGTTGTCACGTGACCCATTTTTAAATAAGGGCAGAAGAGAGAAAGTATATGTAAAACTTCCAGGTTACGCCCATAAGAGAAAGAAATATCCTCTACTTCTCTCTTCCCACTGTATCTGCTTTTGAGGATGAAGAAGACATGAAATAGAGACTGGAGCCAGCAACATTGTATGAAGGAGGCAGCCATGATATAGAAAACTAGAACCAATGCCATGCATCCAAAGCCTCACCCCAGCATTGAATACAACCTCAGACGGTCACATGAGGGATAAGTAAATTGGTCATACAAAGGAAAAGTATAAAGATCCACACTCTTTCAGAATACCATTTTGAACAGGCCAAGTTGAGCCTCCGTATCGCCCATGAAGCCAGGAAGAAATTGTGGGTGGTGGATAAGGTATTTATTTTCAGTTTGGACCACAAAAGGAAACAAAACGGTTATTCTGAGGAAATATTTTAATTTAGCTAGCGGGAGCAAAATAACTGGAATGATCTTTCTCTCCATTCTTTTTCCTCTTTCAAGTTTCAGTGTTAATTCTCCTGGGCTTTTCCAACAACTCTGAATTGAAAGCATTTCCTGGGGCAGAGGAGAAAGTACCCACAAGTTTTCAGAGCCTGAGGTGCAAAAGCCTTTGAGCTTTGGATGTTAATGATTGCTCTTGATGATCTCTCTCTCTCCGGTTAGAGGAAACTTGACCAGCAATATTCCCAGTAGTCTATAAGTCAGTTCTGGTGCTATATACTTCCATGGGAATCCCATACTTAGAACTCATGATAATTGTAAATGTTTAAGTACTTGTAATATTAAGTTCCATAGAAATAAAACCATTTTTTTTCTCTCATCCATCACTGCCTCCCTAGCATTCAGCACTGAGGTAGACAGGCAGTATTCATTGACTGTTCATTCGTTGAATGAATAAAGGAATGAAGTCCAACCAGGTAAGGCAGGTCTATGGCGAAACACAGGGAGAGACAGAGGCAGGAATCTCACATCCGAACAGTCGACCACAGCGGGAGCGGAGGCAACAGCAGCTCCTGGGGTGACTTTTACTTTCCAGTGTGGTGGGGGTAGTAAACGCTATGAGTCAGAGAAATAATCACTGAAGCTGGAGTTAAAAGTAAAAATCAAAACTCTCCTCCGTATGAGAGGAGAGAACGTAACCGGATGACTGCAACTGACGTTTCCCCTCTCGCACGCAGCCAAACACGCATACGCACGGACGCACGTACGAACGCATGGATGCACACACATGCTGCCCGAGGCTTTCCTTGGCATTGGAAACAAAATCAACAGAACTGGAAGAGCGCTATTGCAGCCTCTTCAACCTTCCTGTGTCTGCCCCCAATCAAGGTCTGAAATTAATCCCCCGGCTGCTTCGAAGGTAATTCCATTGTTTATGTGACGAAAGCCATCTTTCTGACCACGAATAGTTTGGAAAATGCTTTTTATTGTTTTTCAAATCTTATTGGGCGAAAACTAACAGGGCTCGTCCGGGATTTGAACCCGGGACCTCTCGCACCCGAAGCGAGAATCATACCCCTAGACCAACGAGCCACTTAGCCATAAGTCTTACCATATTAGATATAAGAATTATGTTCAAGTTATCATTTTTCTCTTTGTTCAAAAAATTTGTTACCAAATAATAAACACGGCATGAATCATTTACACAAATGAAAGGTTTGAAAAGGTTGTTTCTGTGATTGGTCTGTTGGTAACTTAAATTACCATACTATCACTCAGTTGTAAGACCAATAACTGAGAGAAAAAATTCTCCTTTGTTCTACTCTGCTAAACTAATTAAACTCATTTTCATTTTGCTTTTAATTAAATTCTGTTAGAAAAATTAGAATTCTGGAGTTTTCCATATCTTCTACCCTTTTTAAAAGTTGGATATTACTGTTACTGAGGGACTCCTAGACCATTTGCTCTAACAAGGAATATTTTCGGCTACCAGAAGTTTTTCAGAATGAATATTCCTAATCTCAGCAAAATTCTACTGATAAGAGTTAGATTTCTTAAAGTTAATTTTTCAGAGATACCAAGACAAAAAGGTATTTGGTTAGTTTACTAACTTCTTCTACATAAAAACTTAAGAAGATCATGAAAACTTCTGAGTAAACTTGAAGAAAGTTTTCACAACTATTAACTGATACATCTAAACCACATTTTACATCCAGGCTAAGATGTATGTATTGAACTAATACCTATTTCTATTTTCAATTTCATTTTGCTGTATTAGATTTGATGCTTTCAAAATTAAAAAGTAGTTCTCTTTTAGTTCATTCTTACAATTATTCAATAATTATTTATAGAACACCTGTTTATTTATTTGTTTTACCAAAAATGGAACTCTTTTGCAAAGATAAGTAGAAATAATAATTTTTTTAAATATGTGAGAAGATAAATCAATCTTTGTGAAAGGGGAATAGACTTAAACTAGCACTTAATTTGAGTTTTGACATGGGTTTACTAGGTGGATCCAAATAAGTATGAGGTTACTAGGCATTCCTATTTTTATCTCTGGCCCACTTTATTAATGTAAGAATAGCGAGATTCTTGTTGCAATCCAAGTGCTTTCTTTGTACCTTGAAAGCTTAAAAAATCTTGACTGGTTCCTCTGAAACATACACCCAGGAGTAATAATTCCTGACAGCCCTCAAACTCACAGGTGCCTATGGTTTGGACTGAGCATTCCACTTCCATGAAAACATGTTCTTCTCAAGAAATATTAATAGCATCTTATGTTCATGTATAAATGAGGCCTGGACATAGGACTATACTGAGATGTTAAATCAACGGTTAAATATAGTATGGAAAAGAATTATTCAATCTGAACCCAAAGATTTCTCAAAGAATCGGTCATTGGACACACCACCTAGAGCACATCCCTTTATCTTGACAGACACTCTCAACCACAAACTCTCATTCTCTATTCATTTTCATATTGTAATTTACTTTTGTTACTGAAAGTTGAAAGTTCAGCACTTGTCCCTGAGGCCACATCAGAAGAACAAAGACAGGTGGTTTGAGAAGAAGGAAAGGGGGGTTTATTAATATGCTGGCAAATAAGGAGGATGGAGACTCTCATCTTAAAGTGCCATCATCTTAACTATAAGCAGAAATATAGAGCTTTTAAAGGGAGGGTTTTTGCCGTTGATGGTTCTGATCCATCCCATCTCCCACAAAGACAATCTCAAGACAATCTCATGATCTCCCAGACAATTCTGTTGGACCACTTTTTGTGGTACAAAGAACAAAGGACACTCCATTGCCCCTCTGATTGCTGTCCTTGGCAGTGATGTAGGTTTTAATTCCCAAACAGGAGGAGGGGGCATTTAAAGTAACAGCGCATGACACATTTACTCTTTTTCAGGCCATTACCTCTCTTACACTTTTCCCTTTTCAATCCAACTTTTCTGAGAATAATAAAAAAATTCATTTACTTTTATATCAGTGGGAACTCAGACTCCAAGCAAAGATCATCATTTATTTAAAGATCACTAAACAGCAGCATCATTACACACAGCAAGGGCCCCATGTATAAGTTATATTCCAGTCATTTTGCTGAGATATCTACTGCCCTTGTCTAGGCCATGTAGATCATGTATAAAACATGCTTGGTTATGTTGGCAATTATTAACATGAATGTATTAATAAATAAAATTAAGTTTCTGATAAAACAAAAAATGTAGCTTAAGAATATAATAGTTACAGAAGACAACTTAAAACAATGAATATAAAATTTCCCAGCAAATGACAACGAGATGAATTCACCAAATTTCTATTGAATATTTACTCCCTGTCAGATCTTGTGTTAGGCACTGGGTTATCAAATACAAATAAGAGTTTCTGTTCTTGAAGAGACGCACTCCAGCAAGCTATTTGTGTAGCCATTATTTCACTTTTCTAAATGTTATTAATTGAGGTTTTATTCCTTGTTCTCACATATCTCTCATCAAAAAGTCAACTTCCTAATACGAGTTTAACTATTCATTTTAGACTATCAAGATGGCAAGAATTAGGTTTAATTGCCATAAAACTTCCTTGGGGATACCTAATGAATACTCCCTTGTTGTAATGGTAGCTCATTTCAAACTTTATATTCATCACTGAATACCATTTCTTTGGAAATATTACTGAATCACTAGGCATATCATTTATGGATAAGAAAAAGCAGCAATAATATCACAAAATAAATAAGGCTTACAGGGTATTTTTTTCTCTCTTCACAGTTTTAGAGTCAAAAAGATAAGTCATCATTTTCTTGGTTATTTAATCAATACAATTATACATAAATGGCAACTAATATACATTTTGGGGCTTTATGATGATTTCTTAATATTAGGCTCAAGTTACCAAATTTATCATCCTCCTTTGCATGAATTACATGATCACCACTCCTAAGTGAGTTCCATTGGTAGACTAATCTGTGACTCAATTAACAAGATAAAGGTTATATTAGGACATTCAGTCTTTCAGTCTTCTTTACCTGTGTATGTTCTCCCAGACCAAAGAAAGTGCTGTTTTTTTTTTTTTTTCTTTTTCAGTATGAGCTGATTTTCATTTTTTCAGTCCTGGACAGGTTTTTAATCTTTTAAACAGCAAACATTGATATAATCCTTTCTAAATATTAAATAATTTAATTTTACTATTATCAATTTAGAAATGAGAAAGCACTGAGAAAGTAAATAACTTCTCCAAGGTCTGTCAGAACTAGCAATTGATGGACAGAGACATCAAATTTAGGAAAAGTAACTCCAGAGACTATAGATCAAATCATCATTCTTCATTGTCTATGAATATTGTGTTAGATGAAATTAATATTAACTGCTATTTTTCCTTTTCAAAAGACCTATCCAACACATAATGACAGATTAAGTTAAAGGAAAATTATGGAATAAATTACTTTGCTTAATATTAAGCAAAAAGAATGTTGGAGAACCTATATTAATATAAGACAAATAGTTGTTAAGACAAAAAAGCATTATTATGAACAGAGAAGGTCATTATACATAATACACGTATTATGTATCTCCACAGTGACATAACTGATAAAATAGATAGATAGATAAGAGGGCATTTATTACAGGAATTGGCTCACACAATTACGGAGGCTAAGGTGTTGCATGGCAGACCATCTGCAAGTTGGAGACCTGGGATGCCAGTAGCATGGCTCAGTTCAGGTCTGAAAACCTCAGAACCAGGGAAGCCAATGGTGTAACTCTCAATCCAAGGCCTAAACCTGAGGGACCACTGTTGTAAGCCCTGGGGTCCCAGGCTAGAGAACCTGCAGTTCTGATGTCGAAGCCTGGGAGAATAACAGTGTCCCAGCTCCAGGAGAGGAACAAAGAGAAGAATTCACCTTTCTTCTACCTTTTTGTTCTATCCAGGCACCTATCAGATTGACTGATGCTCACTCACATCGAGGTCAAATCTTTTCCATTCAGTCCACTGATTCATGCCAGTGTCTTCTGGAAACACCCTCACAGATATACCCAGAGTTAATGCTTAACCAGTTCTCTAGGTATTCCTGAATCCAGTCAAGGTGACACCTAAAATTAACCATCACACTACATAATACTAAAAGTTCCAACTCATATAATAAAACAATTTCCAACCTTATACATATTTGAAAACCCTCCAAATATATAAAGCACAAAGTGATAGAACTACAGGGGGATTTTTACATATTCACTATCATAAAATTTCAGTATATCTTTTTTCACTTGGTGATAGGAAAACCATACCAGAAATAAGTAAAGATGATCAGAACAACATAACTAATAATTTAAACATATATAAAATTTTATGCTTCAAAATTTAAAAATACATGTATTGTTAAGAAGATTTACAAAGTATAGGCCATAAATTAAGTCTCAAAAAGTGTTTTTAAAGTGTAATTAAAACTACATAATAGATCTGGAGGATCAATCCCACCACCTCTCACAAGCTAAGCAAGTGCTCTACCACTTGAGCTAATCCCCCAGCTGTTTAGAGTTACATTATATAAAAAATCCTAAATTAGAAATAAATCAGAAGATTTTAAACATTAGTACTTCCCTGCTGTATTTTAGTTTTATCATATATATGTGCATTTCAATATATGTTTTAGTTTTATTTGTTTGAAACTCTATTCAAATAGTATCATAATTTACATAACTCTCTGCCACTTGATCCACCCATGTTGTGGTTGTAGATGTGATTAATTATTTTTAGTACTGTAAATATTCCATTGTAGGACTATACCACAATGTTACTGTATTCATTCTCTTAACAACTTAAATTTATTTCTAGCTCTTTTTTGTTGTTTTATTTGCTCTAAAAGCAATTATATTAACTTCCTGGTCTCCTGTACAAATGTGCAAGAAGTACTCTAGGGAAGCAGTTTTCAAACTTGAGTATACATCAGAATTACTTGGAGGGCCTGTTAAACACAGATTGCTGGGTCCCACCAGTAAAGTTTCTAATTCAGTAAGTCTGAGGTGGGCCATAGAATTTCTATTTCCAACAAGTTCCCAGGTGATGCTAATGATTTTAGATCTAGGACTACACTTTGAAAGCTAATATTCTAAGGTAGATAGTACAGTCATACACTGCATAATGATATTTTGGTCAACAGCAGACCACATATATGATGGTGATCCCATAAGAGTATGATATTGTATTTTTACTGCACTTATCTATGTTTAAATACATAAACACTTACCATTGTGTTACAATTGCCTACAGTATTCAGTACAGTAACATGCTATACAGGTTTGTTGTCTAGGACCAATAGATATACCATATAGCCTAGGTGTGTAGGAAGCCATACCATCTAGGTTTGCGTAAGTATACCCTATGATGTTCATACAATAACAAAATCGCATTTTTCAGAATGTATCCCCATCGTTAAGTGACACATGACTATAACAGTAGATAGGTAGTAATTCTGTTGCTGAGTCACAGGATATGAGTTGTTCAAACATACTAGTTAGTAATCCCAAACCATTGCCCTAAATCCCCCATTGTTCTATATCCTCACCAACACTTGGTATTCTTTTTAAATTTGATTGTTATTTTTATTGTAGTTTTAATGTACACTCATAAAATTATTGAGATTGTCTCTGCATCTTTTTACAATGCATTCATTTTTCCTCTTTTGTGACATGGCGATTCCTTTTTCTTTTTTTCTACTTTTTTGGTTTTATCCTTTTGTTATCTATTTTTAACAGGTCTTTATATATATTTTGAATACAAATTCAGAATACTTTGTTGTAAATATAGTTTGCCAATTTGAAGCTTGTTCTTTTACTTATTTAGAAAGCCTTTGATGAACATAAGTCATGAGACCTAGGTTGGCAACTTATTTATACATCTTTGAGGAAGTAATTTAACCCATCTGGCTTCAGCATCTTATTTATTTCTCTGGTTGTCATGAAGTTTAAATAATTTTGATGAAATGTTCTAGGTGTATAGTTCATTATTAAATATTTGTTCATTCATCTTTTCACTTGCACTGAGCAGAAGTTTTAGAAATCTGTTGTGCTTTCTATGGAATTACTTATGTCTAGATTTTCTATATGCCTATACTAGAGCTCTGCAAACAGTAGATAATGTGGTTGTGACATAGTTATACACTAATACACACAAACATGAGTTGGAGGGAGCTCAAATATCTCACTAAGGGACTGTAAGATTAAATAAAAATATTGCAAGTGAGGGAAATGTGTCTCTGCAGGCAGCAACAGCAGAGGAGACTGGTAATGTGTCATCCAGGAGTGGGCAAGAAAACCTCACAGGCTCTGTCAGCAGCTCAATTCCTCTGGGCATGATTAGGAGTCCTCCTCGCTTCCCTCCTCCTTTCACTACCACTTACCTAACTCAGCTGAGAGAAACACAGCTGCTCTTGTGGCTAGAAAAATATTTACCTGCACTTTAGGTCTCAGCTGCTTCTACTCACTTCAGCACATTCCTTAGCAACAAGAACTGGACTGGCCACTCAGAAGGGAAGGGTGTGTGTAGAGATCAGAGAAGTATTATTTAAGCTAATATGCATTGCTGGGTGGTGGATATCAAAATCAGCTGCCTTCCTCTCCTTAAATCCCTTTCTGAAAAGGTTATAAGGGACCTAGAATTCTAACAGCAAGGTCTACATACGTTCCATTCAACTAGGTCTGGGCTGTGACTCCAGGACATAAGCTTCCAGAGCCAGTGGCATTATTTGGCAATAAACTTTTAAAAGAAATATGCATATAAAAAGTGCAGAAGTCATAAGTGAATATCTCAATGAGCTGTATGAACTGATTCATATGCATACAAACAGCATCCAAATCAAGAAATAGACAATATCAGAACCTCAGAAGCCCCCGTTCTGCCATGTTCTAGACACTACACCCCAAGAGCAATCCCTGATTCTAGCACTCGATGATCTTTCATTATCTTTAAAAATTTTCAGACAGTGACCGCTTTTGATTCTCAGATGTTTCTTCCAAATTGGTTCCTGAGTTTTGATGGTGAATAGAGGGGATGGGATGAGAATACAATAAAGTCTGGGAAATCAGAACCCCTTAGCAAACTGTTTATCATTATGGTGCCTCCTACTTATTACTGCACATTTACTATGATCAGGATTTTTCTGGGCTCAGCAAATTAAGGAGCATCAGGGAGAGAGCAGAGTTGAACCCCTGGGATCAACATTGTGCAAAAGGACCCCTTTTCCCCTGGCAAAGCCAAAACTTATGATGTTGATGTCTTGACAACAGTGAAGTTGCTATGAGCGTTGGGACCTGGGGAAGTATAAACAGGCCCTGGCTGGTGCTGCTCTACCAAAACAGCCACACAAAGCCATGCTGCACATTCTATCCAGGTGAGTGTACCTGACGACAGTGGATTGGGGCTGCCTTTGGCTTTAGAAAGGAAGCTGCTCAAAGCAGGGTTGGTCATGGACAGGTGCTAAGAGAGAAAGGTCTGAGCTCCCCTGTCATTTGTGGAACAGGAAAGTGCCAGGACCCAGGGAGAAGAAAGCCGATCATTTCCCAGCTGCCATCCAGAAACATTTGTTTCTTTCTGGCCCACAAAGGAGACATTGTGCAGCAGTATGTTTGGTGCACTATGTCTGAAGTTTCTCCTTTTTATACGGGTAAGAGAGGTATAGGGGACAACAGACATCAATGGCATTTCAGCCTGGGTGTGTGGAAGCACTTATTCTCTGCAGTCTTCCTCAGCATTTGTGCATTTTTCCCTCCTGGCAGTGGGAATTTTTACTTGGGCTATGTATCTTATTTCTGGCATCCTTTTTTCTTTTCAGTGTGACACTCTTGTCTTTATTAAGATTTAGTGTTCTAAGGATTTTTAAATTTATTCTGCATTTTCCCCTTAGACTAACACCCTAGCTCCAAAACATAATACAGTATACCTTTATAGAGAATTGTTGATATGTTGAAGAAAGGACAGGTGGAGGGAGCACATAATAATAACATTAATAGCTACCTTTCAGAAAAGTGTTCTTTGGCACATAGTTGCTGGGCACTGACATATGCACTACCTACATCAGCTCATTCAATACTCACTATAGACAAATATAGTACAGTCACCGTTATTTTACATGAGAATATTGGGTCTTACAGAGGTCAAGTAACATGCAGATAGAAATCAGGAAAGCCAGAATTTGAACTTTAGAGTAGATAATTGCAAAGTTAATTCTTGTGAATCTGTGCACTGTTATACCTCCCAGACTCAATGACACTGGATAAACATCTGAGAGATTCACATTCCTACTCAGAGAGTTAGCAGATCAGGGTAGGAAGTAGAAAGGGACAAGTTGACCTTGAAGGAGAGATCAGAGGAGTAGTAAAGGGGATGATCACAGAGATTGAGACAATGGGGAGCAAAGTATTTGGAAAGAAAATAGGTCACTAAAATGAATCAAAATATTCTTCATGAGTATACTCCAGGTCTCAAGCAAACTATTCAACAAATCCATGCTCTTTTATTATTTATTAATTAGTGCTATTTTTGTTGTCATGAATTACCAATTATTAAACCACTTATCAAGCACTATATGAAAGAAAGACATCCTAGAAAATGCAAAGCACAAATGCAATACACAATGCGAATTATATTATGCTAGAATGCTTAGCTTCCCTTCCATGTAATGCCCTGCACAGCCTCAGTACTCTGCATAGAGTTTCCACCAGCAGGAAGGTCTTCATGAGATGTGGCCCCTCAACCTTGAACTTCTCAGCCTCCATAACCGTAAGAAACAAATTTCTTTTCTTTATAAATTACCCAGCTACAGTTATTCTGTTATAAACAATGATGTTCGTGGAATCAAGTAGATAGTGTATAATGCAAGAGAGTGGCTTGTAATAAAGCCAGCACATCCTTCAGGTTTTGCCTCTTTGGATGCCTCCATTTCCCCTCTGGCCTTCTCCACCATGTTGTGACATAAGACATAGCATGAAAGCCCTCACCAGAAGTCAGGGCCATGCCCTTGAACTTTCCAACTTGCAGGAAAACCTCTTTTCTTTATAAATGACTCAGGTATTCTGCTATAGCAACACAAAATGGACTAACACATCTGTCATCCTTACTTATTTGTTTTTCTCAAAAGGTTTTTCTTTCTTCCATCCACAAAGTCAGAGGATGATTTGGAGTAATCTCATCGGGGAAATAATTATCATTTCTCTTACTGGATCTGGCATTGGAGGGAATTTCTTTTTGTTGGTGAAGCATGTGCACATATTTGTCATGGGTCCTAAGAAAAAACCCATAGACCTTATTCTCATCCATCTGGCTTTTGCTAATGCAATGACACTTTGCTCCAAAGGAATCTCAGAGGTAATATCAGCTCTCCATTTCAGTAACATCCTGGGTAATTTTGGCTGTAAAGCTACCATTTATCTGGGGAGGGTGGCTCGGGGCCTTTCCATCTGCACAACCTGTCTCCTCAGCGTGGTCCAGGCCATCACCATCAGTCCCAGGATCACCTTCTGGAGAAAGCTCAAACCATGGACTACACGGCAAGTTCTTCCCTGTCTTCTCTTCTTTTGGATCTTTAATTTTTGTATAAGCTCTAACTTGTTGCACTATATCACATCAGTCAATAGCATGAACAGGTCTGAAGTTGAACCATATGTTGGTTATTGTTATATGTTACCATCTAAGCAAATAGTGAGGTGGCTTTTCCTCACTCTCATGGCTCTTCGTGATATCATCTTTCAGGGTCTCATGGGCTGGAGCAGTGGGTACATGGCTCTTCACCTGTATAACCATCATAAACGTGTCTTCTACCTTCAGAGCTTTAGGTTTGCAAAAACCTCTAGCCCAGAGATCAGAGCTACTCAAAGTACTTTAATTCTCATGACCTGTTTCCTTTTCTTTTATTGGGCAGATTTTGTTTTCTCCTCCTACATAGCCTCCACTTTGACAAATGATTCTGTAATTTTAAATATTAAAATATTTCTAGGACTTGTTTATGCCAGTCTGAGCCCCTTCATGCTGATGGGCAGGAATTCTACCTGGTTACCTACTGGGACATTCACTGAGAAGTTGAGAAAACTGTTTTCTACATTAACTCCTCCAGTAACTAAAGGTATACCATTTTGTAATATATTTTGCCCAGCAAAAATTTTGTTCAGCATAAATTAGAAGTGTGTTAGAAGAAAAATGTGCTAGTCCAGGTCCTCTAAGAAGCAAACACCAAGACAAAATTAAATGTTATTAGGTCAAATGTTATTAGGTCATATGCCTGTGAGAGGAAAGGAATGTTAAATGTTAAATGTTATTAGGTCAAATGCCTGTGAAAGAAAAGGAAGTCTCAGAGGACCATCAGACCACAATGCAAAGTGATCATTGCATTGTGATCATTGGTCTGACTATCAGACCACAATGCAAATGTGATCCTGAGTGAAAAATACAAGGAAGAAGTTTGGGTGAAAGCATCTTAGGCCACCTTGCAGTCTAAGTTGAGTTAAGAAAGAAGTCCTGGAGCTAAATTCAGCCATCAGAGGAGTGCTAGGTCTCCCAGGAACTTTGTGTATATTAGCATCCCTGATGCACTCAGTTATCAGCTAAAAACAGTTCATGGGAAGCTTGACCTCAGCACAAACACAGCAAAGCATTTAAAAAGACAACAGCTGGGGGCCCTGGCCAAGGACTTTTATAGCATTTGTGGTCTACAAGGAGTATTCTCATGGGTGTTAAAAATGGGATTACATTTTTTTTGTGTAAGAAGTTTGTTACTAGGCAGTCGATCTGGTTCAGGGGCTCCAAGAAAGCTGGAAAGACAAATTTCTTCCAGGCTTTCTTTTCACCAATGCTCTGGTATGTCATTTGTCTTCATGCCTGTGCAGTTATTGATCCGTCTCCCTTATAACTAGGGAGGAAAAGAAGATAGCAACAGGTGGGAAGAAGAAACATTTGTGTTAGGAAAGTAAACCTGTTGCAAATTTCCACCAAATATGTGTGCATATTTTTATTGGCAGAAGTTATTACTTGGTCACCCATACTTGCTAGGGTACCTGAAAAATGTGTTTCCAAGCCCACAGCTCTTGTAAATTTTACAAGAGCTGACAAGAGCTTGCCTCTTTGGACTGAGGGGGAGATGTTCTCCTTTCCATCTGTGGCTACAATTCTTCTGTACTCTTCTCACTGGCTACTGAAAGCCATTTTGAGTTTTTTAAGGACTCAATGCGAGTTCCACATCTCCACCCTAACCTTCTTTCTCCTTCAGTCACTCTCTTGTGTTGCTGTTGAAAAAACCAAGACCCAAACAGAAACCCTCTTTCCTCCTCAACACCTCTGACACCATCAGTCCTGACCCAAGAAGTTGTTTACAACCTCATTTTCATTGTTTCTTATAAAATCCTACTTCAAAAGAATGCTTATAGGCTATCCCAAAATGTAAAATGGAGAAAAGTAATTTTAATTAGCAAATAGCAATTGTTACATTCAGATTTATACTCATCAGATCTTTCTAGGAGAAATATTTCACCCATTGTGTTCATAGGAATATGGGGATTGTCTCAATCTATAAATTTTATCTCTTTTTCTATTTTTGACAGATATTTCATATATGCTTCCAAATATTTTCCCAGGCTTATTATTTTTAGTCAAAATAAAATATTAAAGATATTTTAGAATTCAAATAAAACAATACAGACCTTTTAAAATTAAGCATTTAGAATAATAGAATTTGAATTTGAGAAATGTTAGGATTTAAATAAAACAATAAATACAGTTTACAACTAAAATCAAATCGTTTTAACTTCATGACTTCATACCATAATTAATGCAAATAGAAATGTACTGTTCAGATAGTCTTTAATTTATTAAGGTTTTAAAATTATGTACAGGTTGTTTCTTTTTGAATTCAAAACAATAAAAAATTTTATAATTCAAAACCAAGTTTTAAGTTTCATGACTTTACACCATAATTAAAACAAATAGAAAAAATTTACTGTTCAGAAATTATATATATATTGTTTGTGTTAGAATTCAAAACAAAGAGGTTTTATGATTAAAAACAAGTTTTTAATTTCATGACTTAATGCTATAATTAATGCAAATGGTATAAATTGATGGTTTTAGTAATCTCCAAGCTATTCGATCCTTAAAATTAACTATCATGTTGTTCCTTTATTAGACTTATTTTAAAACATTTTAATAACATTGATTTAAATAGTGGAACCATAAACACAATTTGAAAACCATTGGTCTAACCTATCACTAGTGTTTTTCATCTTAGAAAAGATAGACCACTACAGACACTGTTGATTATCTGAATGCTGATAGGTCAACTGTGGAACCCACCTGATGAAGTCAGTGAAGCCTTGAGTAGGTGGCCCCAATCTTTCTGGGAAGAAACTGAGCATCAGGGAGCACTGGACAATGCAAAAGAAAAGAAAAGGAAAGGAAAGAGAAAAGAAGAGAGGACATGAGAGGAGAGGAGAGGAGAGAAGAGGAGAAGAGAAGAGAAGAGAAACAAAGTGAAGAAAGGAAAGGAAGAAAGAAAAGAAAAAGAAAATCCCATGAGGACTTGAACCCAAGACCTCTCCCTAAGAGATAAGCAGGTTGAACAACAAAGCTACCAGTCTACTCACTGTCCTTAATATTAATTTATTTTAAATATATAATGCAGAAAACACTTAATAGCATGAATTTACATATGCATTTAGTGAGAGATCACATTGACATTTAAGAAGGAAACATTCCTTACTGGCCCAAACAAGACAGAGTTACCTGATACAAGGGACTACCAACATGTAGGCAGAGAGAACAATTGCCTCTTATAGAAATCGCTAGTAACAAGCATATTGTCCCTCTTCTAATTTGCCTTTTTTTTTTGCCTTTTCCCCAGTCTTTTTTATCTCCACAACTACTAAAAACAAGAAAAAGAAAAAAAAAAGTTGTTCTAAGCTCTGATACTCAAGATAACCCAGCTCAATTCTGTTTAAGTTCATATGTCAGTTGGCTAGCATTGTGTTAGTAGGATATGATGGTCTTGCCCTCCAAGAAAGAGATGGGGATTAAGAAAGGAAGTCACATGACCACATTATATAACAAAATAGAAAAACTATAAAAAAGGACTAAATCAAAAACTATAGCAGCTCTGAGAAAGCCATATCACATCAGATTGGGCAATGAAGTATGACCCATTGATGAAGAGGGGTAATGGGGGGGCCGGCAGGTGTGGATGTGAGGATTCCTCTAGAGGAAAAGCAAAGAGTCTGTTTAAGTGTGAAACGCTGATTTAGGCTAGAACTAATTTAAAAACAAGCCTCGAAAATGGGCAAAGATGATGTGAAATCCAGATTTAAGGGACTGAAGATCCTTTGAAGCACTGTGAGCAATGTACTTTAACATTCCCAAACTGAAGGTTTAGGAATTGTCCTCACTGTGGACTTTCAGGAAGTGTGGAAGGTGATGAGACTGGTGAAGGAGAGACCAGTTAGGAAGCTGTTAAAACAAAGAGACCCTCGACCACGGACAAATAGGCAGGTGTATCCCAGGTCTCAACACAGGGCCTGATCCATAAATCGTCCACAATGTGTCAAATAAATGAATAAAAGGAAGAAGACAGATGCAAGGGATTGTGCAGCAAAAACCCACGAGATGTGGATATTTTAGGGAGAAGCAGAAGTCAGAAAAACTCGGAAGTTTTGAGCCCAAGTATTAGGCAGTTAACGGTTTCTGACTTGATGTATGTTGAGAGGATAAAAGAACTCATAAACATGTAAAAACGTATTGAATGAATGAATGAGCAGATGTGGAGAAGAACTGATGGCGGAACCTTGAGCTAACATGAAGGAAGCACACATTTTGCAGTCAGGAAACTACCTGGTTTCCAGTTCTGGCCTGGCCCCTTAGCACAATGTCGCTTTAGGAAAGTATTTTACTCTTCTGAACTCCAGCTTCATAAGGAAATGGCATAGAATCACACATAGATTTGTGCAAAAATTCACCTGGTGATTTCGGTGATTATCTGTGTTAATTGACTTTAATCAAAGAAAAACTGAACTTCTCATATCTCAATGACAGAGGATAATTGTGGAACTTGGAACAAGGTGTCCAGAGATGTTAGACACCTTCCCTCCCACATAAACTGGGATACAGGAGCACTGTCTTCCTTGATTATAACATTTCAAAAGATGGTTCCAGGACCTTGTGAAAAACATTCCTGTGTTGTAAAACCGGCAAGAGCATTATTTAGCTTTTGGAATGATTTACATACACCTCAAAGGGGCAGAGAAAACATTAAAAATTATACATTTTCTAAAGAAAATTCTGTAAAAGGAAGAGAAATCCCTTCTTTCTGCACCAGGGGAAATTAGAGATTTTTATTTTTCCATTCCTAATTACCCCTGTGTCATTGGGTAATTTAACCTATTTGTGCCTGGATTTCCCAGTTCAAAATTGGGAATGAAAATAGTACTTATCTCAAAAAGCTATCACTCCTGTATTGCGCAGGTGTTTTTAAAATCTACTATGTACCAGGTGCACCTCTGGGTAATGAAGCCACCATCACACAGAAAATGAAGGGAGGACCAGTGATCAAAAGCCTTCCTCCCAGCCCAGCTCTGTGCTGTTCTCACTTCTTGAACAATAATTCTGTTCTTGCCTCTATTCTCAGTTTTGTGCTCCCATTTCTTTATAGCCCTTTGCGGTGGGGATGGAAAAGGCCCTTCTAGAAGCAAAATGAACAGTAGATAGAAGGATCATTCTTGAATGTAGAAAATCATACAAATGTCCTTGATGCTTTACAAGGCAAGATTGGTCTATTAAAGAAGAGAGGGGGGGTTCTTTTGCTTTTTGTCCATTTCTGGTTTAACAGACAAAGAATAAAACAACCGCTTATGGCAAAGACTTCTAACCACCAATGTGCATAGGCAGAGCAAGGTGACTCTCATCCTGTTTCATCAGATCCAGGGTTGGGATGTGCTCAGAAAGTGGAGTCTCCAATGCTTGTCCTCATTGATTATAACCCTGTGTATAAAGAAGGCCTCAAGAAAGAAAGAGAAGTGACTTATGTGTTTCAGAAGCTGGTCCCTATTCTGATTCAGAGATCTAGAACCTTGGGAAGAGGAAAAGAGGACAAGAAAAATGAAAAACCCTAGATACAGAGACTTGGTAGTTGTTCACCTTCTCACTGCACATCTTTCTCTTAAAATAATTAAACCCTAATTAAGACTGAGGTAACTTCTGAGCCAAACAAATGTTGTAATTGTGGAGGGAGAGGGAAAGGTGTACTTCAGGGACTGAGATTCTGCAGAGAGTTTTCTCTCCCTGATAGAACAACAATTTTAAAAACTCAAGTCTTGGTGACAGTTTATACTAGCCAAGAACTCCTCAGACCCAGAAGGTATTGCTTGGGGATCCTCACCTTGCCAGAGGGACTAACGCAGAGCTTGACTGCATAAAGGTGAGTAAACCTGACAATTCTTTTATGTACTCCTATGGGCTGTTTAAAATTTCTCTCAGAAGCAGAAATCTGACTTCTCTCTTTGGCTGAGCAAGAGAACTTACGAAAGAGTCTGTAAGCCTGAGATTGTGACTCTTCTAATCTTTAAAAAGTATTGTGCACCTGGGGCCAGAAAGATGAAGGGGACCAGTTTCTAGTAGCCGTGAGTCCAGAAGTGCTTGAACATCTTTGTCCCTGTGTTCAGGATCTGGTTCCATGAGAGAGCTTTGAGGTGGGTCTTTACACAAGGTCCTCTCTTTCGTTTCGTCCACAAGTTAAAAAGATACAGAAGCCTTTGAGGTTTCTAGGAAAAATCATTTTCTTCAGCCTTCATTTTCACCTGAATTATGACTGTTAGTGTTATTAAATTTCATAAAATTTCTTCACCTCCTTTTTGGTGCATTTCTGTTTCCAATATGGGCTACAGTTTTTTCTATTATCTTGCTTATTCCACAAGTGCATCCTTGTTTAACTTGAAGGTTTTCTTTCTGCCTTCATTCTTCAAGTCCACCCATCCTGACATATAACGTTATATACCATACGTGTAAGTCAGCTTCATCCATTATATGCCAGTTTGATGGAGCACTTTAAACAGCAATTATGACTAGAAATTATAGTTACTCTTTTGAGAATATTTACTAGGTATTTGCTAGGCTGTGAGTTAGTATAATCTGAAGTACCCACATTAATTTTCCCATAGTCTTATGTAGTAGACAGCGGTACCCATTTTTCAGTTGAGAAAACTGAGGCTGAGATGGATACACTTATTTACTTTCCTAAGCTATTGACTGTTAGAGCCAAAAGGAGCATTACCAATCTGTCTAAATGCAAAGTGTATCTTTAAAATAGTTTCCAAAAACAATATGGTAGAGTAGTCACCCCTCCCTCCTCTGACATTTTCCACCTCATTCAGTCAAAAAGAAAAAAAAAAGTGATTTATTAGGTGGGACAGAAGCTAATCTCAAATCTATTCAGAGCTTTGGAACTTTGGGAAAACGATGAGAGGGACTGAAAAATGGGAAATCCCAGATAGAAATGAAAAACAACCAGAAAAGTATTTGTTAAGGATATCAGAGCATTGAGATGTATTGAGGGCAGTCATTTTTAACAGATTCCAGATCTCCAGACTAAATATTTAATTAATTCTTATTCCAGATCTATTAGTCAAGGCTGTTGCTCTTGCTGCTAAGATCTATAGTATATTTCACTATGTGCTAGGCATTTCAGATCATTTCATGCTTTGTTTAACGCCTTCCTGCAGGTCTCAGTCTCCCTCTTTGTCAAGGAAGGAAATAGAGCCTGTCAGAAAATAACCAATTTTCCCAAAATCGTGAGGCTACCCGGTATCAAACAAGCCAACATTCATGTAGTTCTTGTTGCCTAAGGCCTTCAAGACAAGGATATATCTAAAGTATACCCTAATGATTGGTTGAAAGTGGAGGGGAATAAGGCCTGCAGAAAGGCATTCCAAATATATAGGACATATGCAAATTCTGGGGATCAGTTTAAAATCCTGATTTCTTTTGTTTGGGAAAATTATCAGTAATTTGATATAAATTTCTAGGTGAGAAATGAGATTGAAGAGGTTACTGATAAATGAGTAAAATCGCATCTAGCCATGAAACATCAGCTTGGATTGATAGAGATCAAAGCAGCCCGACTGTTAACCAAGTTGGAGAGCAGACACAGGCAAAGCTGCTGCAAAGTTAACCTGAGACATTGTTTCTCCCAAAGTTATGCAGCAGCTGTAAATGCTATAGTGACGCCTTGTTTGAATGATTATTCTTTTCTTACCAGGGAAGCCGCAACCTCCTTTGCTACACACAGCCATTATTCGGATTCATAACCTAATTCACAAACTGCCTTTATCTCATGACAGCACCCAATCCCCTTCTAACTAGTCCCCTTCTAATCCCTTTGAGAAAGATCAACACATCCTGAACAGACCACAGCTTCCAACTGGCCCCCTCATATCCTCAGAGGGGACTCAGACCTTTCAAGAAAATGCCTGTCCAGGGACATTCCATGGTTCTTCTGGAGCACCCTCCCTGACTGTCTGCAATCAATAGATATGATTTTGCTCATAACACAATCTTGTTCTGAGCCTTTGGCTGATTAGACTGTGAAAGTCGAGGTCCTGTAGTGGACTGCATGCTATTTGACTTGATATTGAGGATTAGGAAAACATACTGATAATTTGTATACAGTGAACTCACAGAATCAGTTTGGTGTATTAAAAATGACTCTGTAAATATTACAGTGTGTGTATTAGAGACAGTAAAAATTAGAAGCAGGAACAAACCAGGAAATGTTATATGCATCAAAATATGAGCTATGATGACATGTTCAACAGGAGAAGTATCACCACAAAAGATATCGCAGTGGATAGATTTGAAAGATGTTAAATACTTGAAACACCAGGATTTTCTAAGTGTCTATATATGGGGGATGGGGAAGGTAAATGCATTCAGGATAAACCCCAGGTTTTTGGAATGGGCTAATAGGAATATCATAGAATAAAGTAGAAAACACAGGGAAATATTCTGGTTGGGAAAAGTTTTAGTTCAATTCAGTACATGCTGAGATTTAACATATGTGGGATATATACAGAGTTGAATAAGCAGGTTCATTTTGTTTGTATAGAGCTCAGAAAAAAATCTTTGTGGCAAATTCATATTTTGGTATTATCATTTCCTATGTGGAATTTGGGGACACATAAAATGACACACAAAGAGTGCACAAGGAATAAAGTTCTTGTGACAAAAAGCTGTTCCATCACACATATCATACCCCTCAGGTTGCTGTACTCTATATAACACCAAACCTACGTGATGAATTATTCTTTGCAGATACATGTCCTCATTACTAGCGCTTTCTTCAAACAGTGTTTGCTGGATATGAAGATTTTCTGCCAATGAGGTAAGAAATGATTTTTAAGATTATCAAAGGAGCAATATTCCTTTTTCTGACTGGACTTGGCACTGTGGGGAACATCTCTGTTTTTATGAATTATATGTGCATTTTCTTTGGGGACACTGAGAAGAAATCTTTACCCTTTATTCTCATCCATTTGGCTTTTACAAATATAATAATTCTTTTTTCCAAAGGAATACCAATGACAATAGCAGCTTTTGGTTTGAGAAACTTCCTAGATGACACAGGCTGTAAAGTTGTTGTTTATCTGGAGAGGGTGGCTCGGGGTCTTTCTCTCTGCACCAGTAGTCTCCTCACAGTGGTCCAGGCCATCACCATCAGTCCCAGAGCGTCTGCGTTGGGGAGGCTCAAGCCAAGGTCCCCATGGAATATCCTTCCTTTGTTTCTCGTCTTTTGGACACTCAATTCCTTGATAAGCGTGAATTTACTCTATTCTATCACAAACAGCAGCGTGAACATATCACAAAGTAGTGAAAATAATGACTATTGTTATTTTCTACCAGGGAGACGAGTAATAAGATGGATTTTTCTCACACTCATGGCCCTGCGAGATACCCTGTTTCAGGGTCTCATGGGCTGGTCCAGTGCCTATATGGTATTTCTTCTCCACAAGCATCACAAGAATGTTCTCTACATTCAGAGCTCCAGATTTCTGTGCAAAACTCACCCTGAGATAAGAGCTGCTCAAAGTATTCTCTTTCTGATGCTTTGTTTTGTTTTCTTTTATTGGGCAGATTGCTGTGTATCTTCATACTCAACTCTTGTTTTAGAGACTAGTTTCATAACATCAAATATTCAAGAATGTCTAGCTATTGGTTATGCAGTTCTCAGCCCATTCGTGCTGATTCACAGGGATAGACACATGGCCAAATGTTGGCACCCTCAGTGACACTGGAGAAAACGTGTGTTTCATTGTTCCCTTCAGTAAACAAATTTGAACTAACTTTTAGTTTTGTTAGCCTGTATGTAAAACAAAATGAAGTCAGCGCAGCTTAAACATAGAGGAGTATATTTGCATACAACAAACACGGTGACCTGCAGCCCTGAGCTGACACGGAGATCGTAGAAAGCTAGAGGAACCCAGACGTTTTCTCATTCTCCACTCTGCCACCCTGAAGAAATGTTTTTCATTGTAATGTTTCTAAGATGGCTCTTTCACTATCATTCTTACAGTAGTAAGGTGTAGGACAACAATTTTGTAAATTTCATCAAAGTTACTAGTGTATTTCTCCTTTTGACCCAGAATTTCTTTTCTAGGAACTGATTCTACAAATATACTTGCTCTTGTGAGAATTACAACAGAAAAATATATTACACATTGGATCATTTGTTATTAAATTTTTCTTTTTTTTGAGACAGAGTCTCACTCTGTTGCCCGGGCTAGAGTGAGTGTCATGGCGTCAGCCTAGCTCACAGAAACCTCAAACTCCTGGGCTCAAGCGATCCTTCTGCCTCAGCCTCCGGAGTATCTGGGACTACAGGCATGCACCACCATGCCTGGCTAATTTTTTCTATATATTTTTAGTTGGCCAATTAATTTCTTTCTATTTTTAGTAGAGATGGGGTCTCGCTCTTGCTCAGGCTGGTCTTGAACTCCTGACCTTAAGTGATCCTCCTGCCTCGGCTTCCCAGAGTGCTAGGATTACAGGCGTGAGCCACCACACCCAGCTGCTGTTCATATTTTCTATTTCCTCTCATGTTAGTTTGGTAAATTGTGTTTTTATTTTATCTAAGTTGTCAAGTTTTACTGGTCTAAAGTTGTTCATAATATTTCTTCTCAGATTATAACAGTCACTTCTAGAATTTCTGCAGCTTTCATAAATCTATAACATATCACGTTGTAATTATTGAACAGCACAGTGATTTTTAAGTGTGTTGGTTTTTATTTCCATGACTAGATTGCAAGCTTCCTAAGAAACTATTTCTGAATATACCTTCAATATTAGTCTAGTTTAGACTAAAAAAAGGCAAATGTGTTAACCTGAGACAAGACATCATTAATACTTCAGAACCCTTCACCTATTGATGTGGAACACAGAAGATATTAAAAAAAGGTCAGGAAAGACTGAGCAGATAAGTAAAATTTGGTGCTGAGCCTTGAAACGTAAGAGTTTTCTAGGAAGACAAATTAAGGGATGAAAGAACATCTAAACAAAGAGAATAGCACATCAAAGGTGCAGAGGCATGAGAGAGCAAGGTATTATGAGAAGATCTGTATGAACTGTTGGAGGACATGGTATCAGGGACAATAGGACAAATGTCTAGAAATGGCTTCTGGCATAGACAAGGCACTAGCCTTTGTGTGGCTTGAGGTATGTGGGCCTCTATGGAGAGCAAGCCAAAGACAAATCTTGTGTTCTCTGCTCCCACTCCCCTCATGTTTACATTAAAATGATTCTGAACCAGTCCTTCATTTGACAAAATCATACCAGCACCGTCATCAATATTTTCAATAACATTGAAAATATTATACTTGCAACCACCTTATCCCTTCTGGACAGGACCTGGTTTGATCTAGATCTCCTCTTCTCTAGAAACTGCTAATTTGTATCTCTCTTACTCTTTGCCATCATGATCATCTTGCCTTTTTCCATGGAGAGGATTAAAGTAGCACCCAAAAATCCATTATAAAGCATTATAATTCTGAACATTCTTTAAACAAACAAAAAAAAAAGATCACCTCAAAGGTAGGATTTTTTATGAGTGGAAACTCCCCAGCCCTTAGACAAAAATTTGACTCTCCCCAGAGGATAACCTGACCAAAGAGTGCCAGGGGATAAAACTGAGGTGCAGAATAGTTCATAAGGTCATGATAACCTGTTTGTCTGAGCTCACTTTCCATTTCCCTTTTTCTTATTTTTTCCTGAAATTCTCTAAGTTTTTAATAAGACAAATGGCCAAGTTTCATCTTAGATTTATTAAGTATGTATTATCTATCAGAATTTCAGTGGCAGGAGACAATCCCAGACTTTTCCTGACACCTGAAGCCTAGTCAGTTACTGATTTCTCTACTTCCGTTTTGCTCAGCTCTGATTGGAGGAGCGATTGTATCCCATGTGAGGAACGACCAATAAACTAGTTGATTAGCAACCTTTCTGAAGGCAGTCCTTTAGTTCTACAGTAAGAAAACAGGTCCAAAAAGAGTGCCTGATTGAAGTTCCCAGCCCAGAGATGATAGGTGTGGATACCTGCAAAACAGCAAACATCAACTTCTAAATTTGCCTTCTTTGGTGACCCTTGAAGTCAGCTGCCAGGTCCCCAGGGACTGTGATGGTGGCAGCATAAGAGGTGTTCAGAAGATGCATTTCACCCAGCAGGTGTAACATCCTTGTTCTAACAAGCATTCAGTTAAAAGTAAGAGTTTCCCTATTGTCCTCCCTACAGGTGGCCCGAATAGTTATTTCACCTTTGCCAAATCCATGAAGAGGAAAAGTCAATCCCCAATGTCCGGATGAGAAGAAAGGACAGATACTAGGACCAGGAACTAATCAACAGCAAGTCTGACGTCAGAAAGGGATGTCCATGCTGTTGAATGGAATCCCCTCTCTGAGCCATGCCCTCCCTACTTCCACTTTTCCTCATCAGTCTTTCCCTTTTGGAGAAAGGAAGGAGTGAGATGTGGCGGCAGCAGGAGGTGTAGTGACAGCAGTAAAGAAATATCTTCAGCTAATATCAAACACCTTCTATTAGTCAAAACTTTTTTTGGTTCTGATATTTTCTTCCAATACCATGTACAAGTTGAACTACCCCACTCATGAAAAGACATCCCATTTCCACACCCAGATTATTTCAAAGTTGGCAAGTTAAAGTTAATTTTTTATGGTAGAAGGCATGTTATAGAGATCAATAAATCCAACCCATTTTATAGATTAGGAAATTAATGCCAAGAGATTGAACGCTTAGTCAAAAATACAAGACAGATTTGTCTCCCTTTGAAAAAGCTAACTGCATGATCCATCAACCACCCAGTCTGTATCCTAGACACATAAACTGAGTGACACAAATACAGTGTGAGAGGCAACCTTGCAAATGAGCTGATACTGAGATACTGGGCTGGCTGGTACCATACGGAATCTTTCATTGCATACGAAGGCACAATTATGAGCAATTATTGCCATTCTATAATTGAACAGTGCAATTCTAACAAGATGAGTAAGAAAAGAGGAAAACAGGCTGGAGACCCCAGGGAATGTAGCTTTGCCCCACTCTGCCTCCTTCAGGTTACAAATCAGTGAATGAGCATAGCCCAGTATTTGCTCAAAGCTAGATATCATATTGCTAAGATGTTACCAAGAGATTCATTTCCATACATTAAATAGCTAATAATAAATATATTTATAAAGTAAATAACATTATACATATTCTTGGAAATGGAGACTAAAGCATTAACTGATATGATTTTGCTCTTAATCCAAGTAGGAACACTCCAATTCTCATTTTGGCAGCTTTCAGTTTACTCCCCACAGGCTACTCCAGGGCCATCCTCAAAAAGACTTGTTATACTTTGTATCTCTTCTTTAACCCTTATTATTCCCACTCCAGCCTGCAAGGACAGAAAGAGAGGGTTTGAGGGTGATGGGATGATTGTGATTACATTATAATAAGGGCTATTTGTGGGAAAAAACTTTCCCTTTTTTTGCTTTAGTTTTCAGGAAGACCACCTTCAAACCTGCTCTAAGTACAAATTTAATTAAAGTGAAGCATGTATTTTTACATAATTTAAGAACCTTTTTGTTTTATTACAGAAGTTTTCCTAGTAGTTTTATTTTCATGGTAAGAAATTGAGGGGATATAAAAATAAAGGTGTTTTTTTGTTTGTTTGTTTTGGTTTTTGGTTTTGTTTTTTTTTTTTTTTTTTGAGACAGAGTGTGGCTCTGCTGCCTGGGCTAGAGTGCCGTGGTGTCAGCCTAGCTCACAGCAACCTCAAACTCCTGGGCTCTGGCGATCCTCCTGCCTCAGCCTCCTCAGTAGCTGGCACTACAGGCATGCGCCACCATGCCCAGCTAATTTTTTTCTGTTTTTGGTAGAGATGGGGTCTCACTCTTGCTCAGGCTGGTCTCGAACTCCTGAGCTTAAACGATCCGCCTGCCTCAGCCTCCCAGAGTGCTAGGATTCCAGGCGTGAGTCACTGCACCCGGCCTAAAAATAAGTTTTTAAAAAGCAACAAAGAACCCATTCACAATTCCACCACCTAATCATAATCACTGCTAACATCACCCAGAAGGTGATGTGTATGTGTGTTCATTTTCAAATGTCCTTGCCACCAGTGGTGGGCTTCTTGGTCCTGTCCCAGCCTTATCCTAACTCCTCTGGGGTCAACACGATGCTGTAACACGACACATAGCTCCCACCAGCTGGTAGGGTCTGGAACTCATCTTGCCACTGGGGTTCTGCAGTGACCAAGACGAGCTTGAGCTCCTGTGAGTATCTGGAACTACAGCCTTTTCCAGCCATTTTGAGTCTTTGCAATCCACAGGACTGGGTAGCTGCCTCAGTTTCCTAATTTGTACTTTTGCTCTCCATCCAAAGCCTGCAACCCTGTTCTTCCCAAGCTCTTTGGTTGGAACCTAGTACCCAGCCTAGCTCTTGCCCCAGTGGTTCTCTTTTTCCTAGGCCACTAAACTCTATGTCCTGATCCCCTGGCTGCTGTGACCACCTGCCTATGAGCATTTCCTGAGGACTTCAACTATAGCAACCCACCCACCAAAATCAGATTCCCCCTGAATGCTGAAACAACAAGGCATCTCTGACACTAGATTTGGGTCACTTTCATCAGGAACCAACCCTAGGACAGCTTCCCCTAACTTTGGTGCACCCTGGTCCTAGTGGCTCCTCTTTTCTCACCAGCCCACTGCAGACACCCCAGCGTCTGACTCACTGTATACTCACATAGTCTTTATTTCCTGTCAAATGTTTTGAGCCATTTGTTTTTCCTTTTTTTTTTTTTTTTTTTACTTAAAACTGACTACCCTGCACTGAGCACTGGGTTGTTTCAGCTGCAGTAGAAGTATCAGTGACAACATTTTAATTAATTGCTTAACAATGTTGTTTCAAACAAATGAAAATTTACATTTACACGCACACTTCCCTGTAAATGGCCCAGTACGACCTGACACAAATTAACTCTCACATTATAGTCCTCTAACCGTTTTTAGCGGGAACAGCAGGAAGGAAAAAGAAAACAATGGAGAAAGAACCAAGGGAGACTGATTTGCATAATGTGTTCTCCTTCCCGGGAGGAGAGGGCAAAGTAAGTGGCATTCTTTCATCCACTAATGTTAAGATGTCCGCTGTCTTTTGATGTGTTTTCATTGGGATCTAAACAAGTGTGCTAGCTGCATCTTGTTGCCTTCAAATATCAGATAACAACCTCTTTTTCTGATAACAGCATGGGAAAGCTTATAATGCTATTTTGCCCAAAGTCACAAATAGGGGGGATTATTTTAAAAGTGAAAAGGCAGGCTTGCCCAGTAGACAAGCTTGGACAAGCTCAAGTGGCGGGCTTCTTTTTCAAGGAAAGAAAATCCTTAGGAAGGTGTTTTGTGGCTTGTTGAGCCATTGTTCCTTAAAGTCACATTTTTTTCCTCAAAGAGAAATAACACTGTTTTTGAAAATTGTTTAACTAATGAGCACACTGAATTGAAGGGCAGTGAAAGAATTGTAAACCTTGTTTCAATCCCAGCTGTCAGCTCCTTATCAGAAGAAAGCCATTTATTTACACATGGGCTGGTCCCTAGATATAAAAAGAATATGCATGGCCACCAATCAGGGTGAACTGGACATTATTATCTGTTCCCCTCTTCCCGGCAGTTTAGAACAGTATGAAATTCCCACTAGAGATGTGGATGGTGGAGGCAGGGCTGCAAACTCAGCCCATCCAGGGCTGGGTGGGGGAGCAGATGGTGAGTCCAGCCCAGTGGCAAGGCTTGCAGCCAGGAGAGCAAACACCTGCCTCATCTGCATGTCTGATGGACCAGCCGCTGCTCAGCCCCAGCCTACCCAGACCATGGGAAATGCCAGCCCAGTGTTGACAAATACTCTCAGGCTTTCCAAGAGAAGGTGGAAGGAAATTTGGATATTTGTGAGAATTCTCCAGATTTTTACATGTTGGCAATTGACTTAAAGAATTTTCAAACCCCCGGCAAGCCCAACAATACACATATGTGGGCCAGATGCTACCTTCGGACTTCTAGTTTGTGAGCTGTTTTCTAGAGTGTGAGGAGGAGGGGACAGGGAGGATTATATGGCAGGCTGAGCAACGCCCTTCAAAAGTGACCCATACACTCCAGAACACGTCACCGACAAGGTGGAGGGAACCTCAGGAAAGCAAAGACACTCTTTGATCAGGTCAAAAGTGTGATCAAGTTGGGCACAGCCCTTTACTGAAATTTATACATGTAATGTGTGTGTGTAGATATATACATAAAACTTTAAATATTTAGTATACATATATTTACATATAAAATATACAAATCCTTTGCATCAATGAATATATATTCATTGAAATGCCTTTTATTCATTATTTATTCCTATATACATTGCCTTGCTCATAGACGGGAGCCATTAAATATTTGTTAAATTTATTTTTAAAACATACTTATTGTTAGGTGCGGTGGCTCACGTCTGTAATCCTAGCACTCTGAGAGGCCGAGGCAGGAGGCTCATTTGAAGTCAGGAGTTCATGACCAGCCTGAGCAAGAGTGAGACCCTGTCTCTACTGAAAATAGGAAAAAATTAGCCAGGCGTGCTGGTGTGCACTTGTAGTCCTAACTATTCAGGAGGCTGAGGCAGAAGGATCGCTTGAACCCAGGAGTTTGAGGTTGCCCTAAGCCATGATGATGCCACTGCACTCTAGCCCAGGTGACAGAGTGAGACTCTGTCTCAAAAAAAAACCACTTACTGTTGATTTTAACTGTTCTAGCATCCTGAGATAAATTATAAGCAAAGTAGACAAAGATCTCAGTCCTCGAGGGAGTAGAGATCAAGTGGTAGGTGGTCAGGCAATCAATAATGAACATAATAAATAAGTAAATTATATATTGTGGTAGTAAGTTCTACAAGAGAAAAAGCAAATTAGGGTAAAGGGAACTGGAATTACTGGGACAGGCACAGCTTGTGATATTAAATGGAGTGAATTTTTTCATTTAAAAAAGCTAAGCAGGCTAACAGCTAATATGAGTCTAATTTTAATCTAATAGCTAAAATAATAGCTAAAATGACTACTAATTTCATAATCTTTTTTTATTTTTTTGGTACTCTTAAACATGCTAGTAGGCAATCAGATAATCAAAAGCTCACTTGTTCATTCAACTATTTACTAAACACCTGCTACATGCAAATCCCCAAATGAGGCATCAGGTACAGAAAGGAGGGCATGACAGACACAGTGAGAGAAGACTTTGATAACACAACCTGAGGAACATAAGCTTCTGCATAGAGGTATCGGCCTTTTCTCTGCTCCATCCTCCAGGAATGAGATTCTTTTAAGGACCTACTTGGCTTTCATCATTCTTGAGAATAGTTGGACTCAGCGAGGAAGGCGACCTCCCAGCCTGTCTTCCAACCCATTCATGCCCCTGGGAACTGCAGCCATGTCTATCCATCCACATGGACTTGGGCTGCCTCTGTGTGATTCACACCATCTCTGTTGCTCCCCATTCAGTCAGAGACACAAGCCCATGGGAAGGATTATGGCAGTGCGGGGTCCCAGTGTGGTCTCAGAAGCCAAGGCTCTAGTATTTCTGTGATTCTCTCTCATAAGAATATAATGTAATATTCATATATTTTTTAATAGTCTCTAGGACTACATAGAGTATGTGATGGTGGAGACAGGGCAATGACAAGGGCACTCATTTTGGAGATTAGATTTACTTGTGTACCACCCCAACCCTGCCTCTGGTTAGTTATAAGATCTAGTCCTTCCAATTGCAAAATGAGATAAAGATATATGTCCTTCACTTTTTACAGGATTCTTATCAGAATCAAATGAGTTACTGTATGGAAGAGCACTCTGTAAACTGTAAAGTGCTAACAATAAATTTAAAAAGACCTAACACCTACTAAGTCCTTATCACATGGCAATTATGGTTCTACTTCACATACATTAACTCAATTAATGCTCACAGCAGTCTACAAGGTAGATGGTATTGTTATTCCATTTTCCAGATAAGGAAGCCCAGGCACAGGGAAATCCAATGACTTGTCCAGGGTGACACAATTGTCGAGTGGCATAGTCAGGAATCCAAACTATCTGACTCAAAAAACAAAGCACTCACCTCCACTTATAAGCACTGCTGCATGACTTACAGAAGCATGATCCAATACACAATATTCATTATCTTCAATATGCAAAGCACCAAGCGAAACAGCATAAGAAGCATATAGATTAAAAGAAGCCTTCAAGAAGCTAACAAATTAGTAGGAGAATGTAAAGTCATTAAAAGCACATACATGTGTTCATGGACACTACACATCCACTTCTGTGCTATTTCTTGACCCAGACTCCTTAATATCAGTCAAGCATACAAGAGAGTTCCTAGCTCAAAGTAAGAGAGCCCATACACAAGGTGGCAGCTTGCTCAGTGTTCTAGGTGTTCTTGGGAACAGACAAGGTGCTGTGGATGTTTGACAGCTAAAACCTAAGTCCTCCACTACCAATGGCCACTCCAGAGATGGCCTTTGAATTGGAAGCAGAAGCGGACAGGCCCTTTATTCAATGTCACATTTCAAATTGGATCAACGTGACAACTGCCAAGTGATGCCACTACTCAAGACAGCTAGTTTCCTATGAATAAGGGTAAAAAGAAGACGTAGGAAGATGCTCATCAATATGTGTTTACCTCTTCAAGGCAACAGTTCCTCACTCCCATTCCCCAAACACTCTGCTCTAAGATGCCTTGGAGCCTTAGCTGTTCTTTGTAAGATGAAAGAAAGTGCTGGCTGGAAGCCTTCAATGTTTCATTTAAAATTTATCCCCTAGAAAATAATCAAGAATTTATTTTTTAACTTATTAAAGCACCAATGCATTTAGTTCCTTTGCTCTATTTTATTTGTTAATATCCCCAGTGAAAGTTCTATTGTCATTGGTCTCCTTCAGTGACCCACTGCTTAACTCCTTCCACAATCCAAATTTTTTTAAAATGCAAATTCTAATGTTTATCACTGTCTATATATTACAATAAGGAGGACAAAAAACAATGATCTGCTTTAATTCCATAGGTACATGAAGATACACTGAGTTAGGAAGTGATTAGAAAGGTGGCTATAAGACAAGAATTGTGCGATTCACATTTAGATCTCTAAAATACACATAGGGAAGCCCCCAAGGAGCTATTCTCATTCAGGACTCTTCCAGAGGGTCAAGTCTGAAAATAATGCAAACTTACAGCCCTCAGCATCCACTCTAATTCCTAGTTTCTTGCTCAAACTGTGTAGGGGTCAACTAACTTTTGCTGTCTTGACCTGAAGCCTTGGGGGGGGGGTCTCTTTTACAAAAACAAATTCAGATTGACCCCCATGGCAAACATAAACAGAACCTCCCAAATCTTTGGGACCATTATCCATAGATAAAGAACAGGCAGCAAATAAGACAACCTACCCACAGTGATCCAGAGAAACAGTGAACTCTCCCAAATGGCAGGTACCAAGTCCTGGAGAGGCGGAATCCACTCCTCAAGGTGTTTGGTTCCACTTGGTCTAAGCCCATGGAAATTGGAAAGGCCAAGTAAGTAGGAGAGGATTTCTGTGCTGGTCAATCGGGGTAGTTCAACCATTTCATTAAAAAATCTTAATAAGGTCTTCCTCTATTCCTCCTATAAAGAATCAGACATTTTGTACCCAACTCTTCCCCTCCAAGAATCTCTAAACTCAAAAAGCATGTTTTAGTTTCTGAGAGCTCTAGTGTAAATCACAAGGAAATGTTTTTTCCTAATCCATATCCTTATTCAAAAAACTATACACCACCACGACTACCATCACTCCCCCTACTCCTTGCTCAAATATATTTTTTATTTGCCACAAATATTCTGAATCAACTCTAGGTATCTCAATAAATGCTTGCTTTGATTGGCTTACATGAGGAAAAAAGCCATTTGATAAAAAGCTATTTGATTAAAAGAATTTATCAAATCTTCTAACTCTATTCTTATGACAAAACATTAGTTAGCTTTATTGGTCTGGGGCATATTGATGGGGAACATTTCACCCTGGTGTTCAAAAATTTTTGATATTCAGAAAGAAAGAAGGAAACCCTACACACTAAAAGGCAATTGCCCTAACTTCAGTATTTGCCAAAACTGTCAACAGATGAGAATGAAGGAGTAAGTTATTTTTAGTTTTGTCAATATATATGTACATCCACAAAAAGTTTAGGTCACAAACCACAATCTACATTTCATCTTGGTCTTTTAATTTTAGCCTCGAAATCCCTCACACTACCCCATTTGCAAGTTGTGTCCTCCAGAACTGGGTAAAAGGCTGGTATGTAAGAAAGTGTGAAGCCTGTCATCACAGGGAATCTTCTGATATTACTGAAATCACATAAATAAGAAAAGAAAAAAAACAAGCCTGTTATTTCATCTTAAACAATTGACATGACTCATTGAAATGACTGATTATGGAACTAGAGATTCATAAAGATTCATTTCTTCGTGTTCACTGCTTAGTAAGTCATTTGCTTAATTGCATTTGATTAACCAAGTTGAAGCCTTTATATAACTTTATTGTTGGTACTGACTCCAGTTATTACACAACCCCATGTGCAGGTGCATATCTTCATGACTATGAACTAGACAGAGTTATTAATCAGAGAAAAGCCTACTAACTATAGAAGAAAAAATAATAAATTTTAATACATTAAAGTAAGAATTTGTGTTGATCAAAAAGCATAAGAGAATGAACAGAAAAACTCCAAGTGGAAGAAGATATTAAAATTTCATGAAGAATTTCTACAAATCTTTAAGGAAAAAGACACCCCAATAGAAGACTGGGTAAAAACCTGTACAGATATTGCACAAAACAGAATATACAAATGAACAATTGATATTAGTGAAAAAGTGATCAATCTCATTAAGCATCAGTGAAAAGCAAAATAAAACTACAATGAGATATAACTAGATATAAAGGAAAATGATTAAAATAACATAGAAGGGAAATAACAAGTGTTGGTGTAAAGATAGAGTCACAGGAACTCATGTATACTGCAGGTGGGAATGGTAATTGGATGAAAAACTCTTTGGCAGCATCTGCTAAACTGAAGAGAAATGTGTGCAAATGTTATCCAAAGACAGTACTAGAATGTTCATAGGAGTCCTACTGATAATAGCCCCAAACTGGAAAATACCCAAATGCCTATCAAAAGTAGAATGAATAAACAAACTGTAATATATTCACACAACAAAACACTATATAGCAAGGAGAACAACCACCCTGTAACTATATATAAAAATATGGATGACTGTTACAGACATAATGTTGAACAAGCCAGACACTAAAGAATACATACTCTACGATTCCAGTTATATAAGGTATAAAACTGGCAAAACTGAGGAGGCCACACATGAGAGGACTTCTGAGTGCTGGTAATATTCTGGTTTCTGATCTGGGTGTTGCTTACAAGGGGTGTTCATTTTATAGGTGAAACCATCAAATAGTGTACTTATAATCACAGCACTTTTCCATATTTATAAGATTCTTCAATACAGTTACTAATGAATAAACAAATTGGACATGACCAATTTGCATTTTTATGAAAATACTTTCAGTCCACAGAGAGAACACTACACATTTAATAGATGAAATTTGTATTTCTTTACAAATTTCTTTAAAATTGAGAAGGTATATTCTTCGAGATACTTTCTTCTACCACAAAAAAGCATCAATAAGTACCAAACATTGACAAACAATGCTCTTTTTTCTTGAAGAGGTTATATAATTCCTTTCATTAAATTAAACAAATATTAAAAAATAAAGTCTTTTGTGCTAATGATAATGTTTCTATGTGCCGATACTTTGTTTGCCAAAATACTTCATATTTTCATACACAGTATCTCTCCCCAAGCCACATATGTTAAGTAGAATAAATAGTATTGTTACTATTCCCATTTTATGGATAAGGAAAATGAAGTTCCAGGCTCAAAAAAGTAAAAAAAAAAAAAAGGCCCACTTTATCCACGATCATAAGGCAAAGGCACATAGTTTGCATTGTCTAGATTCAAACTTTCCTGATAGAAAATTAACTCACTGTATGACTGCTCAGCAAACAGTTTTAATTTTTCCTGTACTCCTTATAATTTGCCTGAAGTTAAGTGATCTCTTTCATGATTCTGTTTCATTCCTCCTCCATTTACCAAAAGCTGAAGTGCTTTTTAGTGAAGCATAGCCTAAAACATTAATTGACATGTTTTTTTCTTGTTTGAACATTTTCGTGCTTGATGCCAATTTTTGTTTGCTTTTAATCTGGAAAAACCAATGTGAAGCTCCTCAGTGTGTTAAAAAGAGTTCACTTAAGGTAGTTTACCTTTGCTCCTAGGTAATTAAAGCAACACTACAATACTTGGATCACATTTGACTTTGTACTTGGTGCCTTCATCTTGAGAGGTACATGATAGAGCTGAATCCCCCTAAGTCTTGGTTTTAGAGTTTCGCTCTAAAACCAAAGCACCACTTTCTTTAATAAGGAATATTTTAGCAAAAGAATTATGGGATTGAATCTCTGTACAACTTCTGAACTTTCCAGAATGCCCAGTAGAAGTAGTAGTAACTTCTACTTCCTGTTATTGAACATAACCTACCTACTCTCCTAATCCAGCCATTTTATCTGACTCACATTCTGTGTGAATTCCCTAACTCACATTGAAATATGTAAAAAGCTATAGTTCACTAAAGTAATATACAGATGCTCCTCAACTTATGACGGGGCTATATCTCAACAAACCCATGGTAAGTTGAAAATATCATGATTCAAAAATGCATTTGATACACCTAACCTGCTGAACATGGTAGCTTAGCCTACCCTACCTTAAAGGTGCTCAGAACTCTTACGTTAGCCTATAGTTGGGCAACATCATCTAACACAAAGCTTACTTTAAAATAAAGGGTTGAATATCTCACATAATTTATTGAATACTCTACTGAAAGTGAAAAACAGAATGGTTGTG
Organism: Lepilemur ruficaudatus; assembly: GCA_963574885.1. Classification (NCBI taxonomy): domain Eukaryota; kingdom Metazoa; phylum Chordata; class Mammalia; order Primates; family Lepilemuridae; genus Lepilemur; species Lepilemur ruficaudatus. Next base: position 23,381 of record CAUYRT010087024.1, on the reverse strand, counting down.
TGAATACTCAAAATACAGTTTCTACTGAATGCGCATTGCTTTCACACCATCAAGTCGAAAAATCGTAGGCTGAACAATTCTAAGTCAGGGACCATCTGTAATTGTTTTCAATGAACATAGTGCTATAGTAATTGTAAAAATGTCTCTGATGGATCTAGAATAGTTGCTAAAATAAAGTTCATCTATTTTTGTTGATTAGAAGTAAAGAATTCTGCCATATTTTGGTGGCATATAGAATTTGGACACTAAGGTCTTCAATTCATAGCCAAATGTATTAGTTTTCTATTGCTTCCATAAAAAGTTATCACAAACTTAGTGCTTAAAACAATTAAAATATATTGTCTTAAGAGTTCTGTAGAATTCTAGGATGGGTCTCACTGGACTAGAGTCAAGATTTTGGCAGACAATGTGCCTTTCTGGAGGCTCTCAGGGAGAATCCACTTCTTGCTCATTGGGATTGTTGGTAGAATACAGTTCCTATTCCTTCCAGGTTATAGGCTGAGGTTTCTTTGCTGGCTGTCAGCTGAGGGCTGTTCCCAGCTTGTAGAGGTCGCTTCTTGCATCTTCAAGGCCAACAATGGCAGGTTGAGTCCCTCTGATGTTGTATGTCTCTGACCCTCTCATCCTCTTCCACGTTTAAGGGCTTGTGTGATTAGATTGAGCCCACCCAGATAATTTCCCCACACAAAGTCTGTACCTTTAATTGCATCCGCAAAGTGTCTTGTGCCCTGAGGGCAACATATTCACAAATTCCAGAGGTTAGGACATCAATATCTTTGGAAGGCCTATTCTTTCTACCATGTCAATCTTATATATCACAAGTTGAACAATAATTTCCTCTATTGAAGAGAATAAGCTTACCAAAGGATTTGGAATAAATAAAATTTGATGACTGGCAAATGAATTTTATAGAACTTAAATTGAAAGGTATTCTTTTCTTGATTCATTTGTTCTATTCTCATCTGCTATATTAGAGTCTACATGGAGAGATGAAACAAATAACTTGATGCTATGGACTGACATTCGTATGTTGAAGCCCTAACCCCCAATATGATGGTATTTGGAGATAGGGCCTTTGGGAGGTAATTAGGTTTCGGTGAGGTCATGTGGGTCCTCATGATGAGATTAGTGCCCTTACAAGAGGAGACACCATATAAGAAGAAAGAGTCCTCTCTCTCCCTCTTTCCTTCCCTCTCTCTCTTTCTCTGCCATGTGAGGATACAGTGAGAAGGCATCTGTGTGCAAGCCAGAAAGCGGGCCCTCATCAGAACCCAACCATGCCAGCATACCCTGATCTCAGACTTCTAGTCTCCAGAACTGTAAGGAAATAATTTTTATTGTTTAAACCACCCAGTCTATGATATTTTGCTTGGCAGTTCAAGCAGATTAAAACAGTCAGAGAAGTTCATATAAGCAAAAGAGATTCATATTCCTATTTTCAATTTAAGGAAATATAGTCTTATAGTTGAGGGGGTACAACACCCTTCAACAAGCAGTAAACTTTATATTCCATTAGATATACTCTTATTTAATCAGATTTTTACCATTGATGGGAAGAAAATTTTAGTCAAATATATTGGGATTTTCTAAAATCCACTATCATTGGAATAGTTTGAGACCTTCAAAATATTATTTATAATAATGATTCCTTTTAATATATGATTATAGATCAGGACTCTGTCAAATAATAGCAATAATGTCAAGGAGTAATTTCTTTGAATGTGAAACTTAGGCAAGCTATACAAAGCTTGAACTAATTATCAAGGCTTAAGAATGGATTTCCCTCCCCCCACTGCACATAGAGCAATTTTCATAAGTTTCATGCAAGAAACATTGAGAATGGTTAATAAGCTGATTTCTCTATATGTCTCAAATTTTAAAATAGTAAAAATATTGCTTATTTATTTGCTTTTTTTTAAAATTCAGGGTAACCCTTCAATAACATAGCGACAAGATAAAAAGAAAATAAAACCAAAGATAAAGATGTCTATTTTGGTGGGCAGCCACTTTGTGGCATGATATTCAGGGACTTAAGAAGGTCCTGTTGGTAGATGGTCTCCAAAGATCATGACATCAGTCTCCGTCTTTTCTATACAAACATGCCACTCCCCCAACTGAGAGGTGGAGTTTATCTTTCCTTCCCTTGAATCTAAGCTGGTCTTGCAACTACTTTGACCAAAAGAATACAGCAGAAGCAATATTGTGGTACTTCTGAGCCCAGACCTTAGAGAATACTGGCAGCTTCTACTTCCTTCCTCTCAGAATGTTTCTCCTTGGAACTCAGCCACCAACCAGCAAGGAAGCCCAGAGAGCAAAGGAGAGGCCCACATGGAGGAGAACAGGGGCCCCTGGCCAACAGCTCCAATTGAGCTCCCATCTGGCAGCCAGAATCAACTGCCAGCCATATGTCTGGGCCATCTGGACCTTCAAGCCATCCTAGCACCCCAGGCAACACCACATGAAACAGAAGGATTGTCCTATTCAACCAAAATGGGAGAAAAATAAAAAATAAGAGCAGGGTAAGAAGGAACATGAGCACTACAGTTGTAAATAGAGTAACTAGGGGAGACCTCATGAGGATGTAACATGAGGGCATGAGCCATGTCTATATTTAGAGGAAGAGGGTCTCAGGCAGAGGGAACAGCTAGTGCAAAGGTCGTAATCCGTGAGTACCAAGCATGTTTGACAAAAACCAAGGAATCCAGTGTGGTTGCAACAAGGTGATCAAAGGAAGAGGAGCAGAAAAAAGAAGTCCAAGAGGTAGCATGGGTTCATAAGAGGTGGGGCTCTGGAGGGGGAAAATGGTGGCCCCCTAAAGATACGCTCATGTCCTAAACTCTGGAACCTGTAAATGTGATCTTATGTGGAAAATGAGTCTTTGCAGATGCAAATAATTTAGTGATATCAAAATTAGATCATCCTCAGTTAGCCAGGGGCTTAGACACAGTAACAAGTGTCCTTCTAAGAGGGAGAAGAGAAGGCCATGTAAAGTGGGAGGCAGAGAGTGGAGTTATGCTGCCACAAGCCAAGGAATACCTGGAGCCACAAAAGAAGCTGAAAGAGGCAAAGAATAATTCTCCCCTAGAGCTGTCAGAGGGAACAGGACGCCACTGTGACGTTGTACTTCTGATCTCCAGAGCTGTAAAAGGATAAATTTCTGTTGTTGCAAGCCACCAAGTTTGTGGTGATTTGTTATAGCAGCCCTAGGAAATAAGGGTGGGCTCTCTAAGACATTGTAAGAGTTTTGGTTTTTAATTTGGGGGAAATGGAAGACACTGCAGGGTTGGAAAAGAGAATTGAGATGATCTGACTTACATTTTTAAAAGATGACTGACTGCTATGTCAAAATAAATTATAAGGACCCAAAGGTAGAAGCCAGGAGACCAATGGGAAGACTAATACAAACAAAAGGAAATGATAGCACAGGCCAGTATTGCAGTGTTCAGGATGAGAAGTGGTTAGATTGTGGGTATATTTTCAAGGCAGAGAAAACAAAATTCCTTGAAAGATTGGACCTAGGGTATGACGGAAAGGAAAGAGTCAAGGTTTTGGATGTAAGCAAGTGGAAAAATGGAATTGTTATTGACCGAGATGAAAAAGTTGAAGGTAAAACAGATTTGGGAGGCAAGATCAAGCAGAATCCTTTCGGGGCATGATGACTTTGAGATTTCGATAAAATATACAAATGGAGATGTCAGGTATGCATCTGTATATAAAAATCTGAAGGTCAGGAGAGAGCATGGGCTGAAGATACTCATTAGAGTATGTCAGCACAAGGATGATATTCAAAACCATAGAACAGGGTTAGGACAAGAGAATAAGTATAGATAAAGAAGAAAAGGGCCAGGCCCAGTGGCTCACAACTGTACTCCTAGTATGTTGGGAGGCTAACGAAGGAGGATTGTTTGAGGCCAAGAGTTCAAGACCAGCCTCAGCAAGAGCAAGACCCTGTCTCTACAAAAATTAGTTGGGCATAGTGACATGCACCTGTAGCCCCAGCTACTCAGGAGGCTGAGACAGGAGAATAGCTTGAGCCAAGGAGTTTGAGGTTGCAGTGAGCTATGATGATGCCACTGCACTCTAGCCCGGGCGATAGAGCAAGATTCTGTCTCATAGAAAAGAAAAGAGGAAGAAGAAGAAGAAGAGGAAGAAGTGGGGGGAGGAGCAAAAGTAAAAGGAGAAGAAAAGAGGGCTGAAAACAGAGCCCAGAATACTCTAATATTAAAAGGAACAGAGGGCAGAAAAATAAGCACAGGAGACCAAAGAGGAAGAGCTGACGAAATAGGAAGAAGCCCCAAAAAATCTGGTATCCTGAAAATTAAGTGAAGAAAGCATGTCAAGGAGGAAGGAGTGCTTATACTGTATTAAATCCAAGGACCAGATAAGTAAGATGAGGACTGAGAATTTTTCAGTGGCTTTGGCAACATGGAGGCCACTGGTGGCTTTGACAAGAGCCATCTGGTGAAATATTGGGGACATCAGCCTGACTGAAGTGGGCTTTAGAGGAACTGAGGAAAGAGGACTTGGAGACATGAGCACAAAAATATTTTCAGAGGAGTTTAAACACAAACGGAGCAATGACATGAGGAGGCAGCTGGCAGGGGAAGGAGGATTGAAGGAACAGGTCCTGAAATTGGGAGAAAGAGCAGCATACATGGATGCTGACAGTAGTGATAGAGAAGAGTGGGGGAAAATGGCAATGTAGAAGAAAGGGAGACCGGCTGGCACTACGTCCTCAAGGGGGCAAGAGGAGAAGGGATCTAGCAAGAGTGAAAGAGTTGGCCCCACGGTGCAGACTGGAGGCAGGCGATGTGGGCACTGGCCACATGTGGAGGGGCAGCAGTGATCTGTGGGAGTTCTCTCCATGAAGCAGGAGGTGGGATCCTCAGCTGAGAGTCCGCAGGGGAGAGGAGGTGTTGGCATGTCGGGCAGAGAGGACGTGTGAAATACGTGCCCGTGAGAGTGGGCGAGTGAACAGCCAGGAAAGTGTAGAGTGATTGTCCGGCAGCTCCCAAGGCCCATCTGATGTTTGTGGTGTGGTGAAGTGGTACCAGTCCGCACAGTTGTGTGTTTTCTCCAGTCTGGTTGCACAGAGGCAGGCACAGAGCAGGCTGACCCCTGGACTAAACCAGAGTTCCAAGTTTGCTAAGAGAGTTCTACAAAATGAGAGAGGCAAAGGGTAGCCCAGGGTGGACACAAGGGAGCAGCATGACGATTGGCCCAGAGCCGAGGCTGGTAAGGAAGGGAGCGAGGTCATCAAGGGGATGCAGGATGGTGAAGGGATGGCGGGGCCATCGGTAGAAGGCTGGGGGTGAAGGGCGTGGGAAGCGCCAGAGCAATAAGCTGGAAAAGTAGAAGAAACCCAAAGGACAGGATCTGAATGCTGTATTACTGGAAACCAGAACAAAACAGAGGGCAGAAGCCCTCCCATTCATTGGCAAATCACACTGGGAGAGAAGGGAATTCTTGAGATGGACCAAAACCAACCTCCTATCCATTATTCCCTACACTAAAAATGCCTTTTACTTCAAAACCTATCTAATTGGTTCAAGTGTGCAGAAAAACAGGAGGCCTAGATTTTTTCCAGGTTAATTTTCAACTGTCCTGTTTTCAGAGGTAATTCACATCTGATTCATAGCACATTTTCACTTGAAGTTAAATGTTGTTAAGTGTACGTGACCTTCCTCATACAAGGACTGTGTTCTTTAAACTTCCTTCCTAAATCCCATTTTAAAATGTTTAGTTATTTTTCTTCTCTTATTCTTCCTTATCACTAATCTCTCTTAAAATTAAAATAAAATGATCAAACCGGAATACAACATAAGAGCCTCTCCAATGCCAACAATAGCCAGAGGATTATCTTGCCATTCTTGCACATTGTTTACTTTCCTGCTGCCATGTCAGTATTGGGTTTAGTGTTTTTCAGGAAGTAGACGCCCACCTCCTAATTGAGTCAGTGCCAAGGGTAAAACGTGGTCTCACTGAGCCATCTTGCACCTGGAGATACCTCCTAGGGGAGATAGGCAAAATAAACAGCAGCCCCAGGGAACTAGGGCCGATTATATTTTTATTAACACAGTAACTCTTTTAACCAAGCAATATTCTAAATTGGATAATTACCTCCCACATTGCTTTCCCCTTGACTTTGGAACTAAACACCAGGCTCTTTCTCAATTAGTGTTCTGAGTTTTGAGTCAAATTCCTTATGTGCTCTTACCCAGCTGCTACACAACTACCCAGATGTTGCATGAAGCCCTTCCTAAATATAGCTCTTTAAGCACATTCAGAATCCTTCAGGAAAAAATAAACAGCATTAGCATGAGTTCACTGACAAGAATCAATATCCACCACTTAAAAGTTCTTTTAAAAAACCCATTATAAGTAAGTGAAATAAGCAAAAATTTATTCTGACTGCTAAATTTCAAACTACTGAAATGACCAGGGTGAAAAGATCATTAGGTAATAAAATCTGATCCAAGTTCATTAAGCAGCATCCTTATCCAGCCATATGTTATTACTGAATTAAGGTAATTTAGTGGTAAAATGATTAAGTATGAAATAAGGTACATTGGGAAAAAAATCTGCTTGTGTTTTGCATTTAAATGTTTTAGTATTTAAATGGAAACAAAAAAGCAGAAATATTTTGAAGTAAAAACAGAACTGGAATTTCCATTTCCCATGCACATCATAAATGAGATCATTCCACAGCAGTGACTCCTTGCACACCACTTTGAAATGAGTGCACTCAGACAGAATCTGTGGCCTGGGCCCAGGGTCCTGAAAACCCGTACTGGCTTCGAAAGGATTCACACGCATACACAGAGACAGACACCCACGGTGGATTTACAGCTATACCAGAAGTCCTACAACCTATGGCTAAGTCTCTATAAAATTTATGAATAAACAGCAAACATAGTTTCAAGCAGAAGTGGCAGAAAACATTGCTCCTTTTATACCACTTTAGAAATAAACCCCATTCACTAGGAAAGTTAAAAACATATGATGCTTTGACAACATCGAAAATAATATTTAAGAATTTAGAAATTCTCTGGCATCTAGCCCCTTATCCCCAACATCTGAATCCAATTCTTTAAATCTGAATTTAGAGGGCTCTCAAGCTACCCATGTGGCTTCTGTCCAAGCATGGCACTCACATTTGTGCAGCTGTATCTGAGCAAGTCACCAACCTGCGGAAGCTGTTCTCCATTGACCTTTCACTTACATGAGATGTGTTACCAAAGCTTCTTTCGGTACTTCCCACCTTCCACATGGAGGACCAGCTTGCGGAGGAGCTAACAGATGGGGAGATGGGTTAGGGTACAGAGGTGGATGGCACTGCCATGCAAAGGAAAATACCAAAGAGAACTTATAGCTGAAAGGAGAAATAAAGTTGAATGATTTCAGCTCAGTGAATAAGGGGCATGGCTTGCACTGACGAATGAGCTCTGTCACAGGAGGGTGCACATCGAAGAAGCAGCCAGCTCCTGTCTGGCACCACCTGCCCTGTCTGCATTACGGTCAGCGGTGCCCGTTAGAGAAGCTGTAGTCTTGGGCTTCCTGGTAATGACCAGCTGCAATCCTCTGCCCCTGGCACAACTACAGCCACACACATCCTGTGGCTCCTTTGCTAACTCCCAAACTCATCTGAATTTGAAAGAAAGGAAATATTGCCATGATATTTACACCACACAGAGTACTTTTTTGTTTCCTTCCGAATAGTATCTAAAAAAGCATATTCAGGATGACCTAAGGTGATGAGTCTGAAGAAGACTGAAGAAATAGAGGTGGAATCTCTCATCACTCCTCTTAAGTTGAGGGAGGCCGGCAGCGGGGTGGGGGGGGGGGATGAGGGGGACAGAGGCAGGGAGGGAGGGAGGGAAAGGGAGGCAGAAATCACTAAAAGTGAATTATACAGAAGAAATGGTGGGTAATTATAACTTCAGAAATTATTTCTTCAAATTCTTAGGTTTCCTTCTAGTATTTCCTCTCAGCTGTCTGGCTATCTACCAGGGAAAAGAAAAACCTCCTAATGCTGTTCCTGTGGGAATTTGAATTGTAAGTATAAAAAATAATGCTGGTCCACGGGCCAGAGGAGGAAATGGTAAAATTCCTAAATGACTAGAGTTGAAAGACCAAGAACAGCATAAAAAGTTTGTGTTTTTCCACTTTCCTGTGTGATAATATACAAGAGAGATCTATATGCCATGAAGTGCTGGTGATTAATTGATACAAAGTAGCATCACACTCTGGCAAAGTTACACATCTGTTAAGTCTGATTGCTAATCCTCTAACACTGTGCATGCGGTATAGCGCCAGAGTTAAGGCACTGGTTCTCCAGCCAGACCACATTTAAATACAAGCTCCTCTCTGTCCCCATCACTTTGGCAGGTGATTTAAACACCGTGAGCCTTTTTCCTTGTCTAGAAAACAGAAATAATAACAGTACTTCCCTAACAAATTTGCATGGTTTAAGTTAATCAATACCTTTAAAGTATTTGAAACAGTACCTAGCATGTAGTAAGTACATAATATATATTAGCTATTATTATTACTATTACTCTATCAAGAGTAGTTATATTACTTCCAGTTATAAGTATATGATCTTTTATATTTTATATTTTAAAATATATTTCATAAGTTCTGTGGGACATTAATCATTCAGATAAATATATGACATAGAATATAATCACAAAAATAAGATATCTTACTTTTCTTTTTATTTTATAATACACACCTATAAATTTAATTATATATTGTTTAATGATGTATTATTTATGAAAACTATATAATAAATTATATATTATATGCTATATATTTATATGTGTTTAATAATACATATAATTTTAATTTTATACTGTCTGCCTATAGATCCTAGTGGCGTTGACTGAAAAAAAAGATGTAAATTGATTGAAAAAGGTAAATAAATAATTATAGAGCTGAGTTATGAAAAGCTGTAGTTTCTCACCATTCCATTAAAACCTAGGGGACAAAATCCAGTGGGATCTCTTACTTTCACCTGGCAAACATTAGGCAATTACATGGGTGAATGAATAAATAAATGAATATTAGTTGGCCCAATTTATTTTCAGGTTATCCTACTGATACTGTTTCCCTCCATTGTATTCTTTCATTTTCCTTCTCAAATATTGACTCACATATGAAAAGCAAAAGCCTGTGAATAGATCACAAGACAAATATTATATTTTAAAAAATCATATATTTGCTTGTTTGACAAAAATAACCCTCAGTCTTCCCGAGCTCCGTTACTTCGTCCATACCATCCAATATGCTTGGCATAATTCTCTCCCACGCCTATTGCTTTTTTTTCCAATAACCACTTCAAATCTCTGATAGAATTTACTTCAAATTGAAAACAAAAGTATTTTTCACCTGCTGTCCCCGTAATTTCATCTACTATACCTAGAAAACTAATAAAGGATGAAATAAATGTGAAAAGACATCATATAATAATCACTCTGTTCATTTGTTTTCTTAGGATTTAGGCTCCAACAGGTCTGCGACCAGGTCTTCTGAAAGTGTGGATGCCCAATAACTGTGATTTAAGACGGTCTTGCTGTGAGACTGTGGCTGTCTGTGACTCTCCTTACTCCAGGTTACCACCGTCTGGATGACGCTCACTCCTCGTTATATTTCCACTTGCTTCTGTTTCTCTGTTTTCTTCCAGACGACAGTCAGGGCCAGAAATATCCTCAGTCTGTCCTTTACTCAGCTAAGGGTGTCTCCTCCCTTCTTCGTTTTGCTTGCTATTAAACAGAGCTTTTTATAGTACCCAGAGTAAGTCAGCTTTCTCAGATGAATTGCTTTTCCTGAAGAAAAAAAAAAGAAAAGAAAAGAAAATGATTCATGATCTTGACCCTTGGGGCTGGAAAGTAATGTCTCACTGAGTGAAAAGGCAGCACAAAACTCTAGAGAAACTGTCGTTTATATTTCAGCTCATACCTGTTAACTTTCCAGCAGTTGGTGGAAATTATTGTGAAGGAACAAGAATTTGGCCATGGCATATGGAAATAACAATAAAAAACTATTCTGTACATAAAAAATTAAGGAAAGCAATTATTACTAGTCCAGCTACTAGTAGTGTTCAGTTATTGGTTCATTTATTCATTCAAAATATAATAATCTCTTTGGGAAAAGTTTATTCCAATACATCACTCCTAATAACTCCCTTGTCATCTTATTTATGTGAAGTAGACTTACTAATCCTAGCACTAAAAAACAAAAATGAGAAAGTAAAAATATATTAGATTAAACCAGAGCATAGGAATGAGGTCAAATTATTTTGCCAATTTGAATGTCAACATTTTTAAAGATTAATTAAATATGGGATGAGAAAAATCAGACAGACTAAGCCCACTCTTCTTATTTTTTTTCATTTAATTATTTAAAAGTATGTCATACATTATTTCAAGAGAAAAAATAGTTGTATTTATTTTAAATGTAGCTGAATTTTCTCCATTTTGTATCTTTAGGATTTTATTCCTTTGTCCATTTACAAAAATAAAACACAATTTTTGACTGCCGTAAGCTCACATTTTAGAAAACCAATAAGTAAACAAAAATGGAAATAAGATATATAAAGTATAATAATAGAGATTTCACAAGGTCAGAGATGGCTCAATGAATGAATGGATAATTCTCTTAGGGGAATTCACAGACAGAAATGAACAGAATATATCAGACTAGGTGGTGAAGAAAATTCTGGGGAGAAAATGAACTATATGTATAAAGCCTTGGACACGTGAACCAGCGTGAACCAGCTTCCCACAAGCGCGTGTGGGAAGAAGGTGAGTGATGAGGCTGTGGAGTACTCCAGGGTGTGGTCACAGAGGGCTCGGATGCAGCTTTAGAAAACAGCCAGCTCCGTGTGCATGGGACTTATGCAGCTGCACAGGGCCCCGCATTTAGAAGAGCTCCATCCTTGGTTTAACGCACTGGTGTTTCCATCCTGAAATTTTTAATGTTTAAACAAGAGGCCCTGCATTTTCGTTTTGTACCTATGTCCCCTTTCATGTTAAAGAGTTTAAACAGTAAGAATTTCTGGACAAAAGATTAAAGACAAAACCAAATCTGCCTTAGATTATTTGTGGCTGTTTGACTTTAACAAGTGTCAATCACTCACTACCCATGAATGCCAACAATTCTCTAAAGAAGGAAGAGAAATTTCTAAAAGACTGTTCCTCCTAACCAAACTATTAATTGAGGAAACCAGCTAATTGACTGTGATTCTTGGCCTTCATGCTGATTCTCGCTCACACTTAGATTTGAAAACATCCTCCAAGTCAGTACTCTACAAACTTCTAAATATTCTCTGGGATTATCTTTATAAAAACAAATCCTTTAAACAGCACACATAAAATCATTCAGCATTCCCTTTGCCAAAAAATACATTTTATTCTCAGCCTCCTAACTCAACCCACTTTCCATTTGGAATCTTAGGCAACAATGAACAAAAGATGAACTTTTGTTTACATTCCTGTTATACAATGGTTCACATCATTGCTTATCTATGGAACAACAAATCAACTTGTGATCTTGCTGAAATTATTCATAATTAATTTAATTTCTCCCATCTTTAAAAAGAAAGTCCTTGTCCTGATAACAATGCTTAGTTCATCTTCAGAAGTCATTTTGAAATGAATCCATTTCCAGTATCTTCCTTTTATTTGAAACATCACATTTATTCAACTCACCCCATTTTGGTTAGAATACATCCTTTCTCTGTATGTATTATTCTCAGCAGTTTTTCCACCACAACCCTAGATTGACACAGTCACTATATTTTAGTTTTTCATTTTGTTTTGTTTTTATTAAAATATAAAATTTATTAACTATACAAATCTTAAGCATATATATCAATAAATATATTTACATATGTATGCAAATACACACACCCACAACTGCAACCACCATTCAGATCATGATAGAGAATATTTCCAGTACCCTAGAAAGAACATCCCTTCTGAGTCAATCAATACTTGCCCACAGTTAACCACTTCTTCTGACTTCTGTTACCATAAATTAGTCTTGCCTACCCTTGAACTTCATAAAAATGGAATTTGGGTGTATTTCACTCATCAATATGTCTATGCAATTCCTCCCTTTTGTTGTGTGTAACAGCAGTTTATTCTTCTTTGAATATACCATAATTAATTTATCTATTCTACTGTCAATAAACATTTGGATTGTTGAGCATTACTGGTGAGTTTTGAATGGCTGGGCATTGTTCTAGAGACTAGGCAGGTAATAGGAGTACAAGGCAAGGTTTTGGGTGTCAGGAATCCATGATCAAAATGAAGCATAATGAAGATGCATATGAAAAACTGGCCTCAGTACCTTGTGTCTTCATCTCTAATGTACACATATATCTTGTCTAAAACATTCCAGTTCATTAACAAAAAACTTACCAATTTCTATACCAATGAAACCCTCCCTCCTTCTTTCCCTCAGTGTTCCTTTCTGGCTCCCAGAATGTTACTGTCTTCGTTCTTGAGTATATATATCTTTCTCTGTTGTCTTTCTTCCTTCAACCCAGTTCCACCTTCACCCCCCCCTAAATAATGTATGACACACACACACACACACACACACACCTGATTATAAAATGAACTTTGAAATATTAACAGATTCTCTTCGGAGGAAAACACAGTATGTTCTTTAAAAAATACTCTGTGTCTCAAGTTTAGTACAGTGTACTTTAATAGCTATTGATATTTAAATATAGAATCATTAGCCAACCTTCCAAAAGACTATTCAATTTTCTGCTTTTTTAGATAAAACATAAATGTTGTGAATTAACAAATACAGGAACTGTACATGGAAATTAGCAGAAATCTAGAAGTTTGCAAGTTTAGACACAAAAGACATAGAGCAAATATGTTCTAAGTAGGTCATTTTCAATGTATATAATTTAAATACTCCAGCAAATGCAGTGTTACTTAAAGTGTATTACTTAAACTAAACTTTAACCCAAGTGCTAATCCAGATTGAATGATATATTGGTGTTCCACTCAGGAAGGCTGTAATCCAAAGGTGGTGCTACATGACACCTGTTCTGTATCTTGATCAACAACCAACACTTTGCTAATTTGCATATACATCAGCAATAGATTTCCATAAGTGGTCTATTAACAAATAAATGATCTGCCAATAAATTGTCTGTTAACTAGCAAGATGAAGTTTAGACATTGATTCTCCTGATGAAACCTTTAAAATGTGAATTGACTAAAATTAATTTAGAGGCATTCTTCTCCCTTAAATGAATCAAATAAAAGAACCCAAGGGTGCTTGTACCTTATATCCTTAGGGACAGAACCTAAATACTGCTGTGACCAGCTGTGAACCATGTTTCTTGGTGAACCCATCAGGAACAAAAGACACAAAGACCACTGAGCAAATGTTTAATAAATAAGTAATAAGGATTACAGAATCCTCTCTGGATCTGGGCACTAATCTTGAATGAACACTCACTGAACTGTAGTGTCAAAGCACCCTTTGAAAGGGTGAGAACTGAGACTCTCCTGAGCCTACAGAGAAGGCTGGAGGAAGAGGTACACTGACACTTGGGCCCTTTTCTTTGGCATTGGCAGCTAATTTAGAGAGCATGAGAGTATACTCTGGTATAGCATAATGTGGTATAGTAAATAACACTATTAATAATAGCGAATATATACTTTAAAAGCAATCACCATGTGTTAGCACCATTCTGTGTCAGGAGTCAGCAAATGTTTTCTTAAAGGGCCAGATAGTACACATTTTAGGCTTTACGGACCAAAAGGCAAAATTGAAAATATTATTAGGTGCTTATATAACCATTTCAAATGCAATCATTTAAAAAATGTAAAAAAAATTTCTGAGCTCATGGGTCATAAAAAACAGGCTGATCCCTGTTCTAAGCACTTTACATCTATTAACTCACTTAATCTTTTCAACAACCTGTGAAGTAGGTACTATTGTGTCCCTATTTTAGGGATAACGAAATTGAAGCAAAGAGAAGTTAGGTTACTTTCTGAGATCAGACAACTATTCTATTAGTATAAATAGTAGAGTCTAGTATAATGGACATTATTTTCTCCACGTGCATTTCCTTCTTTTGAAAGTCCATATACCACTCTTCTGTGCACAGTAAAAGACACATTGATTGGAATGTCCTTCTTGTTAAATAATTTCTTTCTGATATCAAAATGCCAAGTCCCTGGAAAGCACGCTGGGGCCTGCAGTACAGGATGCAGGGGTGGGGGAAGCATCTATCCTTTTCTCTACCCCTGTTACCAACTTTTCATAAGCCGTCTCAGCCTCCTTTAACTTCTTCATTTTTTTCAGCTAAGGCACAAAGAGCCAAGGTCAGACATTTGGTGACAATCAGGCCACAGAAAGAAAAGGGTCTAGGACCCTGTTCCCTTTAGAGCTCGACAGATAAGAGCTCTCTCTCCCTCTATAAAATAATAAAGCTTTTATCAAGAGCCTCCCAATGTAAATAACAATACAATATTCGTGTTCCTGCATGGCACATCACAGTCGTTCATCTTTGTATAAGCCACCGATGAGTGCAGGGCAGCACTGAAGCTAAATCATCTGTCAGTTTGTGTTTAGACCTTGCTGATAACATCAGCCTAATGTTTGGAATAACTGATATAACTGATGCCATGCACTTATGCATAGAAGAGAAGATTAAGCTTTACTATCTCTAAAAGGAAACGTTCAGAGATTTTTTAAAAAGATAAAAAGAAAAAAACCCACAAAGATGGCTTTGGGTCCCAAGCCTCTGGCACCAATGAAAGGCCCTTACTGGACAACACTCTGAAAACAGCAGATGCTTTTCCTGGTTAATGGTGCAATGATTCTCTGAGATGGGTGTTTTTTTCCCTGGCTCTTTTGTCAGTAGCAAAATGAAATGGAAACAGCTTCGTTATGTGTAGTTTCAAATCAGATAGTCCGTGGCTGGGTAATCATACTCTGGGAACATTTCAAAACATTGAAGACTTGGAACTTTACAGTACTCTGAACACCCTTATTTGGCAAAGCCAGGTAATGAGAGTTCTGGTCGAATAATGAACATATTCTAGCTACAAGAGTGAATTACCATGTATTCCATATGAGGATTTCAAGTGCTAAGTCCTTTCAGTTAAGCAATAACTAGTTTGACTTGAATGCTTCCTCTGGGCAAAAAAACACTAATTGCCATAGTATAGAACAAAACTCAATGCCATACTTTCTGTGCAAAGATATAACTAATACTAAAATTATACTAAACCAAATGCACACTTTTAGGATTCAGCTGTCACACAGGATTGGCAAAACAAATTGTTATGTGGTAAATGTGTGTGAATATTAGAATCATACAAATCTGCTATTTTTTAGGTCAGAAACAGGTTGATTCTTGGCAATTTTGTACGGTCCAGCCTACTCTAAATTAACAGAGATTTCCAACTAAGCATACGGAATGTCTATTGTGTTTTTACTAAAATTAATTTGTTACGGGAAGCTTTCTTTACTTTGATGCTATGATGATATACATTCCTCTAGTGCCTTAAGACCTTACAATTTCCCTGATGATGGGTGGTGGTTGGTCTCTGTGCTGACAGCTTCTGCTTGCTGCTGAGTGGTAGGAGAAGATTGTGGCTGGTAAGGAAGCCTGCGAGCTTTCCTGCTGACGACCCCTGGGAGCCACAGAGAATCCACAGAAGAGCTAGATTCTGACACACACCACAAACTGGAACTTACCAGTGGGAAATCCCAATCTCTGTTGCTGCTGCCTATAAAATTTGTATGAAGAATAGAAAGTTGGAAGCCTAATAGTCCACAATTAGGCATGCAATTAGAGTCACTTAAAAAGTTGTTATCCTAAATATGGCATTCATCATAATATAAAATAACAGATAGGCTTCTTCCATTCTGGTAGATAATAAGAACTTCAATGAGATTTTTAATGCATGCAAAATAAGTTATTTTAGCTAGGCACAGAAAGACAAATGCCACTGATATGTGGAATCCAAAAAAGTCAAACTCATAGAAGCAGAGAGTAGAATGGTGGTTACCAAGGGCTGGTGGGGGAAATTGGTATTGGGTATATGTTGGCCAAAGGGTCAAAGGATACAAAATTTCAGTTAGATAGGGGGAATAAGTTCAAGAGATCTATTGTACAACATGGTGATTTTAGTTAATAACAATGTATTGTATACATAAAAATTGCTAAGAGAGTAGATTTTAGGTGTTCTTACCACACAAAAAAATAAGTATGTGAGGTTATGCACATGATAATTAGCCTGACTTAGCCATTCCACAATGTATACATATTTCAAAACATCATGCTATACACCATAAATATGTGATTTTTATTTGTCAATTTAAAAATTAATAATAAAAAATTCTCATTATTTTAAGCACCCTTTAACAATGAAGTTTTACTAAATGCCTACTCTGTCTCAGACTCTGCCAGTCCCTTTCTCATATGTCATCTCTTTTCCTTTCCATAACTCGTCAATAACAGGGCAGGGGTTAGAACCCAGGTTTCTGAACCAAACAGGGGGTACCAAGGTGCCATACTGGCTTTGTGGCCTTGTTTAAAAATCTTTCTTGGGCTGTTTGGTAGACATGATGTAATATGTTTTGAAATGATTTGGCACCAACTTGGTAAACCTGAGAACTTGAACAGTTTGCTTTCAGAGAGATTGTGTGGGATTAAAAGTTCCTACCTGGAGCACAATGAGATTTTTCATTTGTGCACTGAGTATAAGCAACCTTGACTGAGACTGTCCAAAGTGACTATTTTCTTAAGGAGAAATAAGCCAAAGTTCATGACAGCTCCCTCCTAACAGAACTAAACTGAACCACCCTGCTTAACTTCCCTAGGGAGAACCTGCATCAAATTGAACACAAATATTTACCTAGATGGACTTGAAAAAGAACCTCCTTCCGGGTGTGGATTAATAACAAACCTACTCCAAAGAGCTGAGCACTCACCATGCAGATGTTGCTGAACAACTGAAGGCTGTTCTCTAAAATGCAATTGTTCTAAGTTATAGAACAATTTATAGAATTATCACATAAATAAATCATAGAAAATATGAAGGAAATATATCTAGAAACAAGCCAGCAAGAATTTCACTTGATTTTTCACTCACTTCCAGTGAGTGAAAAATACCGGGAATTCTCTCAGAATTAGAGTATTAGAATACTGGGAATTCTCTCAGAATTTGACTTTTCTGGGTAAACTCGACAAAGACATGTTTGCATCTTCACTGCATTTAAAATGAGGAGCAGTGATAGGCACTATGCTTATACCACATAATGTAGTTTCATAATACGTGTGCTGGAGTAGGGAGGGGAGAGGCTGGGTCACAGGCCCTGAGGAGTCCAAGGATGAGCTGCCACTTCACAGAGCTGGGGGCGACCTGGCCCTGCACAGGCTCCAGAGGCTGTGGAAGCCCTGATCGGCACCCAAGTTCTGCTTATTAGGACAGCTATACTCACAAGGTCATCACTGTACCCAGGCCCCCACAGGGAACACAGAGGGGGGTCAATGGAATCCAGGCAGAGGCAGGAGAGTGGGCAGCTGAGAACCTGTCCCAGGGAGGCAGCCATATGGCAGGAGGTGGGACCCTGTGTCAAGCAGGCTCCAAGACACTGCAGCATTGATTACATTGGGAGGAGCTCTCTCCTTACAAGTGTGGAGCCCTCTGAGCACAAAGCCCAGTGCAACCGCTCCAAAGTACCTGGCTTAACCCCGAAGTTTGTTGAAAGGGCTTACTTGGTGAAGGTTAGCTATCCCGCTTAGAAATTAATTGGTCATGTGATGGTGGCCTACCTCATATAGAACAAAGAGGCACCGACCAAAAAGACTCCTGAAGTGGAAATGCGAGCCAACCATCCTCTGTGTGAAGAGGCAGCTCTCCTACCAGTAGACAAAATGAGTTCAGGGATCTAGAATCTTTGCCTCAGGATCCAGAATTTGTAATGATCACTAGGATGAACTTGTAAGTAGAAAACCTAAGTTTCTTTGTTGAGAAACTAAAAGGAAGGGAATTAATTAGAGAAGCCTAATCAGATAATCAGTACAGAAGCCACAAAATCATGGAAATTCATACAAACAAAAAAAGTTTTATCTTATCAACTGGGCCAAGAAACAAAATGGTCAGAGAAACAGCTGTGGATGCCCAGAAAATAAGATCTTAGGAGAGAAAAATAAGAAATAAAAGAAAAGAAAAATAGAAGCACTGTGACAGCCTTGAATTCTGAGCTAGGAATGAGTCAAAAATCCAGATAAGCTAAAAAGATCAATCATAAATCCCAGATTTTCCAAAACAGTTCACATGTCATCCTCAATGGGTTATAAATCTCAAAAGTAACCCAGAACCCTTTTGACACTGAAACTACATAACTGGGGTGTTACATTAAGTGTTTTCCCTTGGATATCATGCCCAATTGTCAAAACCAACTGCTATGGTTTGGATGTGGTTTGCTCCCAACAAAACTTGTATTGAAAATTGATTCCAATTGTGGCAGTATTGGGAGGAGGGGCCTAGTAAGAGGTGTTTGGGTCATGGGGGCAAATCCCTCATGACTAGATTAATGGTCTCTTGGGAGTGAGTTCTTGCTCTCTGGAGACTGAATTCGTTACCACAAGGGTGGGTTGTTCCTCCTTGTGTTTAGTCTCTTTGCACTCACCCACTTCCCACTCCACTTTCTTCTGTGAATGGAAGCAACAGGAGACCATCAGATGGGCTACACATCTTGGACTTCCCAGCCTTCAAAATCATGAAACAAATAAACCTCTTTTCTTGATAAATTGCCCAGTCTCAGATATTCTGTTATAGCAATACTAAATGGACTAAGACACAACCTTCCATTAACCTCATCTCGCAGGTTGGAAACCAGGGCTTAGAATGAGCACCTTGCCCGGAGCCACCAGGTGGTATGCAGTGGCAGAGTCTTCATGCCTGCACTCCCGGTCCACACTTCTTCCTGCTCACAGCACAGACTGCTTTGTATTCCCCTCAAGGGGCACAAGAAACATTTCTTAAGCTCTTTACCCTACTTTTTATTTGGAAATCGTCATCACTAAAGCAAAAGAGTTCAAGTGACGCAGCTAATGAAAAGCAGCTATAGGATACAGAAGAAAGTTTATTCCTCCTCCTCCTGTGTCTCTTCCTTCTGGTATTAATCATTCCTCTTAGCCTTTCTAAGCCCCAGTGTCCTATTTGTAAAATAAAAATAATAAGGGAATTTTTCTCATAGCATTGTTTTAAAGATTAAAATAGATAATACATATGTAGATTGTTCAATAGCCCTCAATAAAATTTCATTATCAGTACACTATTAGTGTTACTATTGTTGTTGGTATCGATTTGGGCACAGGAAAGAATGTTGAATATGTACAGGCAGATATTATTGGTCTCTTAGCAAGACTAAAAGTGAGAAAAAGCAGAACAGTATGTGAAGTTAGGTCAGGGAGAATTACAAATTTAGGGCTTGATAATTAAAACCTGTGTTGTGTTATAAATATCAAGAAACATAGCTAATGTGCTTTATTTTCTAGTTTATAGTCTCCTAATTGAATTCTTTCAGGGGCTTCTCTTACCCCATATGGGTTAACTTATTAGTCATATAAGAAGGAACCTAATGGAAAAACTAACTCTCAAGGTACTAGAATCCCAATGTTGCCAATTTATCAGCTCTAAAATTTATGTGTGAAAAGTCACACAAATATAGATCACTTGATGGGTTGATTTTATTTCATATTTTGCGTTTTACAATTTTGCTATTCACAATCTATAAATGGTTTAGCAATGGGGTCTTTTTATTGTTATATTTTACTTATCACCTGATATAGAGTAAAAGTTTTATATTTTCTAATTCCCAGCACAGTGATACACCAAAGAAGATGAATGATAAAGGCTTGATTAATTAATTTAAGGCTAAAAAACACTTCTTAACAATCCCTTAGGCATTTGTTCCCTGATTCCCATGAGTTTAGAGTTTTGGATCCTGAAGGGGGAACACATCCACCAAGAGACCTAGCAAGAATCCCACCGATCATGGCTACACCTGCTTTCCAACCACTGCAGGTAAATCACACCAAAAGTCTAGCAGGTAAAAAGAGGAATCATCATCTTGTCAGGCATAATGGACCCTGCTCATCAATCAGGAGGATGCAGAACTGCTGTTACACAAAGAGGGCAGAAAGGAATATGTTAGCACCCAGGTGATCCACTTGGGCTTCTCTTAGTATCCCCTTGTACAATTATGATGCTAATAATAAATGCAGCAACCACTCCTGAAAAGGAGACTGAACTCCTCCGGGATGAGAGCCTGGACCTCCCACCACGTAAGCCCCGTAGACCAGCCAAGGGTAAAGGAAATTTTGAATAGTTAGCAGAGGAGGGAGATAATGAGTATCATTTGTGACCTCGAGGCTAACTGCAGTGGTGGGGGCAGTAGTTTGTCTCATAACCAGCCTTTTATAAATTTCCTTCAGGAAAGGAAGACTACCAGAATTCAATAGGGACTGGCCCTGGAACTCATTTAAGGTAAGTAGATACAAGAAGCACAAGGAAAGGACAATCACAACTGCAGTGCTGCATTCAGATCCTCCCTGAAATTCAAAACTGAAAGATTTATCCCCCCAACTTGTGAGAAGGTTGTTGACTGTCCGCCCTCCTTAGGAATTGTGTCAGCTGAAGAGGGCCCAACGTCACACCATCTTCTGTGTAGACCACATACAATGACAGCTCAATGCAGTGTCAAAGCCCCCCATTCTCATCCCAAGTCAGGTGGACTCTGAAGGGCCACCCCAGCCTCAGAGCTTCCCACGGTGTAGGTAGAGGCCTCGCTGTGACTGTCCCTCAGCCCAACTTCTCCTTCTGCCCAAGTTTTCTTCCTCTTTGATCCCTACATTAATAAACTTTCTGGACACTCGCTCCATCTTCAGATTTGCTTGCTGAGGAACTCAATTCAGAAGCCTATTATCAATACTTAGACTAACATTAAACTTTTAATCCAGATAATCATATTCCTTCATCTTCAGGCCCTACCTTATCTGGTGGGTCAGATGAATGTCAAGAAAGGTGGTGGGTTTGATCTGTTTTGCCAATGCTACATAAATGAGGACTATCCACCAGCAAAGGGACCTAGTATAATAGCAAGAGGCTGAGAAGTTTTCTCCTAGAGGTGGAGATGAGGAGGTAGAGCAGGAGCTTCACATGGTAGGAACTGTGAGGTTGAGGAGGTCTCACAGGATTCCTTCAAAAAACTCATGCATGAGCCCCTTAAGAAAGCTGACATTTTCCTGCCTACCACAGAGAATGCATCATCCATCAGCAAGGATGGGCCAAGATGGTACAGATATTAATATATACAACAGAGGATTGCCAGCAGTGGTGTGCTAGTAGCCACTGGCAGAAATCAATCCAAAGGGGGCAAAGCACTGATTTGTAGTGTTTGTGTATTTCCATTGTATAAAGACGCCCACCGTGGTTGGTTTTAAGCTACCAATGTGACATCACCAATCATGAAGTTGGAAAGACATGTGCCATAACATACCATCACAGTGATGCTTCCACCATAATTGAAGTGTGATACATATAAGTAACATTTAGAGAATAGATAATAGTAACACATAGTAAAATAATTAGAATGTGACAAGTTTTAAGTATCTATTGCTTCTGTTTTTAATATAATTTATTTAATTATAATTTTAAATAATTTAATTTTAATCTAACATATTTAACAATTGGCACATAAGTTCTTGAAAACTTAATAATCGACTGATACAGTTCAAGTCTAGAACATCACTTGTTGCAGGACCAGTTAAGAAAAAAGACTTTACTCCTCCTATTCATTCCCTCACTCCTCTTATCAGTCTCCAACACAAACAGCCAGAAGCAAAAGAGGACGAGGGGAAAAATCATGTCCCCTCTCCTCTGGCCAGATAGACAAGGAAGAGGGAAATGTTCCGGTTATCTATTGCTACATAACATACCACCCTAAAATGTAATGCATTTTCTCCCATGGGTCTAAGGATTGACTAGGATTATCTGGGTCTTTATTCTGCTCCATGTGACGTTAGCTGGAGCTGCAATCATCTGGACTAAACTCTCATGCCTACCTAGTATGGCTCATTTATATGCCTGGGCCCTTGGTGGAAACAGCTGGAAGACAAGGCTGAGCTATTACTTTGGAATAACTGGGCTTCTCTCTCTCTCTCCATGCAGTCTCAGGGCTTCTCCCTCTCCATTGGTCTCTCTACATGATATGTTGACATGCCAGGTTTCTTGCATGATGGCTCGGTGCTTCCAGAATCAAAAAATAAGAAGCTTCCAGGCTTTCTTATGACAGGCTCAGAACTGACACAGCATCCTTTTGACTGCATTCTAGTGTTTAATGAGTTCCAGACCCAGTTCAAATTCAGTGAAGAATGGGACAAGAAAGGGCATGGTTCATTGCAGGCCATCTTTGGAGACTAGCTACCATGGATGGGAAACCGTGGGGGGTAGAAAGGAGATAAAGTGAATTGAATTGAATTTGGAGGTTTACATTTGAGTTTGGACCAGACTGAGTTTTTAAATAAATGAAAATGAAAGGAAATTATGGATTATATACAAATATTATTATGGGGTCCCAAAGGAATATTGGACATAATAGTTTCGAGTGCATTTGGGATAATATAAAATAACTTTGTGTACATACTCTACTCAGTTTAAATAATTCAATAAACCAACTACATAAAACTGTATAAGTATTAGTGATGATTATGAGTCATTAATAAAAATATTTTTCAACTACAATACCAAAATTGTGGTAAGTAGAGGTGTTTTATTAATCTTAGTCTATGTTCGCTCTAACTTTTAAGAATGAACATCTTAATTTCTGTCTGAACAGTGCAATCTGACAACTGTTTTATATTTATTACATTCTTTGTCATACATTTTAGTTTAAAACTCAGCATGTGACCCCCTCCATTCTTCCATAAATCTTTGCAACTTTTCCAAATATGGAAATTGTGGAAAAATAAAGTGTTCTTTTGTACATACCCACATCCTGCTCAATTTTAAACAGATTAAGAAACAATTGCTTGGGATTCACAGTATCTATTAAATACTTTCCTTGGAACTGAACAATACATTGCAGTACATTTAAAAAGTATCATTGGTTCATAAAATGTGGTATATGTACACCATGGAGTACTATTCAGCTGTAAGAAGCAATGGTGATATAGCACCCCCTGTATTTTCCTGGATGGAGCTGAAACCCGTTCTACTAAGTGAAGTATCCCAAGAATGGATGGACAGGCACCACATGTACTCACCAGCCAATTGGTATTAGCTGATCAACACCTAAGTGGACACACAGGAACAACATTTATT
>CAUYRT010087022.1:0-48067 GCA_963574885.1 Lepilemur ruficaudatus | reverse complement strand
CAGCCTCCCCAGTAGCTGGGACTACAGGCATGCACCACCATACCCAGATAATTTTTTCTATATATTTTTAGTTGGCCAATTAACTTCTTTCTATTTTTAGTAGAGACGGGGTCTCACTCTTGCTCAGGCTGGTTTCGAACTCCTGACCTTGAGCGATCCGCCCGCCTCGGCCTCCCAGAGTGCTAGGATTACAGGCATGAGCTCCAGCATGGAGGGTTGGTTTTTGATTGGCTGCATAACACAGTGTGCCTTCTCTTCTCAGGAGGAGGAGGGTCCACCTCTGGTTTCCACCAGGGGGCGCTGCCCCGTGGCCTTGGGCTCCCAATACCTGGGCATCCCGCCTCTCCTTTCCTCTCCTGGCAGCAAATGTGCAAAACAAAACTGTTCCAGGCAAGGGCCAGCCAGATGAGAGCTTGTAGGGGTGCAGATCTGCTGCGGTGGTGAGAGGGTGAATTTCATGGGTTTTGCCTCATCTGCAGTAAGCTCCTGTGACTCCAGGGTCTGGAGCCTAAGGCAGCTGTGCAGAGAAGAGTGGAGTCAAATTCTTGGAGATTTCATGTTTCCCACGACCAAGTTTTCTGCTTAGGGCTTGGAGGGAGTCTGTGTACCTGTATGCACATTGTCATGTGGGCTAGGCTCAGAGTGCTGATCCTCCAGCTGACCTGAGGTGGCCCATCTCTACCAACATGCCAAGCCTCCTCAACAGCTACCTCCCCTCACCCCACTGGGTTACCAGGCACCCTGCGTCTGAGCCAGTCTGCTTGGTCCTTGGTATGACAACTGCTTCCTCTCACCACTGCCCTCCACAGTAGTCGTCAAAATGCCACCTCCTGGCAGATGGGCTTTTTCAGCCCTGAAGAAGGGGCTGAAGCTCTCTAAGGTCTGAGAAGGGCCACCTACATCTAAACATCTAACCCAATTTAGCAATGTGCCTAAATTAGGCAAGTACATGCAGTGAGCCTGACAGAAAGGTGCAGCAGGAAATGAGGCAAAGGTAACTCCCCAGCCCCTGCAAGCTGGATTCTGATCCTGCCAGGAGTCTGCACTGACATTCACTTCTACGTTCTAAGTAAGTGGCCAAGCAGCGTCCACCATGAGCCTGATTGATTTGTGATGCGGATTCTCGTCCCAGCACTTACCCAGCCCTCATCTGTGCGAGAGCAGGCTGGAGTCCACCATGTATGAGCCCCTCTCGTTGAAGCTTGCCCACAGGCCCTTTGCTTGGTTATCGTTTTAGCATTTTATTAAATGCAATTCCAACACTGCCTTTATGAAAGAGTGTGCAATCCGAGGTATTCACAAATGCCGGTTGCCTTTATTGAAAGGCTCTTGTTGGGTATCGTTTTAGCTGGATTTAAATGAACCTATAATAAAACTGCCTCTACTTAATGGCGTATAGTCCCAGATGTTCATGGATCCCAATGGATGGCCTCCCCCCGCCCCCTGGTCACCACACTACCGCAATGGAGTCTTGCTCAGTGACACTTCTAGCTAGGACTTCATGGAGATTGGCAGGAATGAGAAGTAGGAAGTGTCCTACCTCCTCTCACAAGTCTGGGTTTTACGCTTAAGTTGAATGAAAGAAGAGCAGAGATGTGGGGAGGAACATGCTGTAGGGTCTAAAGGACATTTTCCATGCAAGTCTGGGCTCAGCTGTCTGGGCTCATCTTAAAGTATGGGAAGAGGTCCAGAGCTGGAGGGTCAGTGGGGAGGAAGAAAGGGGGTGGCGGGTGGACCTAGAGGTGTTTTCCAGAGCTGTGGCTTTAAGCACCATGGGTTCTGGACTGGCCACTGTGTTGGGACTTTGGGTCCCTGTTGCTATGGTTTCCTGAAATAAACTCATCTCCAGGAAGAACATTCCCCTTTCTCCTTTGTTCCTGGACTGCTGTGGACCAGGACCGGAAGAGCAGGGCTCGGGATGCATCCTGGGTGCAGACGGGGTGGAGGAGGGCCAGACCCGCTGTGTGAGGGAGATCAGGGTTAACAAGAACCGAGTGGCTTCGCCTGGGAATGAAAGCCCGGACCCCCGGAAGTTTCATGACTGCAAGGGCCTGGGAGGTTTCTGGTTCCCTGGTTTTAGGCTCCCCTTCCCTCAGGCCAGGCACTTCCCCAGGCAATGGGGCTGCTATCTGTGGGGTGGGAGTGGGCTGGGGCCCCAGGTCCCAAAGGAAAGGAGATAGGGCTTACGTGTTGTGGTTTCTGCCCAGCCCGCGCAACTGGCGCTGGGGAGACTTTATTCATTTCACAGGGGAAAGTGACAATAGGAATGAGACAAAGTGTGAAAGTGAAGGGGGGGGTAATACTGATAGGAGAACAGAACGGTCTAGTACAACACTGCAGCCAGCACAAAGCCCAAGTAAGGGAGGAGATGGCCCGTCATCACCAGGCCCCGGAGGCCAAGCACACTCAGGTTTCTTCTCTCGTCAGACTCGAAGAAGGAAAACTTGGGACTCCGGAGCACCAAGATGGAGAGGTCAACACTGACGGCCTTGCAGCTAGCACCACGGCAGCCCTGCCTGGCCTGGGGAGGCTGGAAGGAGGGATGCTACCCGGTGGGCAGACTCCCCGCCTCCCACTCCTCAGCGGACTCTTTCCTGCCCTTCACATGACCAGCACACTGGGCCCAGCACACCTGTCCCTGTACCTAAGTGCGGCCAAGGACACAGTGCAGAGGGTGGGCCAAGCCAGAAATCATTCCAGGCAGGAAAACCAGGTGGACACACGCACACAGGCTTCTGGGTGCTCCATCAGCCAGAATGTCACCAACTCCCAGAGCCAGAAGTCAAGGCCAAGCTGGAAGGGGTGGGGGCCTGAGATGACAGAAAGGGCTGGAAATGAGACATGGTTACTTCTTGGCTCTTTCTGCTCCTCAAAACCCCGGCCCCGGGCTTTACCATCACTCCCGGGGGCCACAGGGCTGCTGCTTCCCCTGCCTTGGCTGCACCCAAGCCAGGCTGGGCCGGCTGGCATGGCAGGTGAGGGGACATGAGAATGCGGGAAGGCCGTGGGGGGAGGCCTGGCAGTGAGTTAGGTGCACCTCCATCGCTGGCACTGAGCGCAAGGAGCCAGGCTATGGGGAGACCCTGCCTGGCCCACTTCCCCAAGTAGCTTTCTCGGACCTCACCTTGGCCCCTCCTCAGCCAGCAGCCCCCACACCCAGAGGCAGAGGAGCTGGAAGGCAGTCCTGAGCCAGGGGGCACTGGGGTTCCATCACCCAGGCCCCTGTCCCTCATGGGACGTGAGATGAGGTGATACCATGGATGGTGACTAAGGCCCCAAAGTCCCTGCCTCTCTGCCTCCCCAGAAACCTTGCAGCCAGGCCAGCCCCAGGGAGCAGAGCCTGTGTAAACACGCCCAGGAGGGGAGGAGGGGTTGCTACATATGAGAAACAGTTAAAAATAAATTAAAAAGCACCGCTATGTCCTGTGGTGTTACCACAGGCCCGAGGGCTCAGCTCAGGAAGGGTGAGTGCTCGGGGTTGTCCGCTGGGGGCCAGCCCTCTCCCTCTCGCACAGCAAGCGGGGTTAGGGCTTCACTCTGCTTCCTTCACCCTGGAGGGCTCCAGAGAGGGAGCCTGAGGGTTAGAGCCTCCTTCTAGGACTCCGAAATCAGGAGCAGCCACGGCCACGCCCCTGCTGGTGAGTGGCCACATCAAGACCCCCGAAGGGACCTTGTTTCAGCCTCACACCTCCCAAGGTGAGCCCGTGTGGGAACATGGGGACCACATCATCCCCCTCCTGGGAAGCTGAGGCAGGATGGTGAGTCAGGGGTCCCCATACCCCTTGGACAGGTATGGCTGGGTATAGCCTGGGGGGAGATTACACCAGCCCCACGAGGACCTGGTAGGGCAAGGGACGCCTGCTTCCCTGTCTGTCACCTCTGGCAGAGCCCTGCTGGGCCTGGCTCTGGGCCAGAGCTGCCAGCCTGTGGCGCCTTCCCTACCGGCACTCCCATCTGCAGAGG
The DNA here is from genome assembly GCA_963574885.1 of Lepilemur ruficaudatus. NCBI lineage: Eukaryota > Metazoa > Chordata > Mammalia > Primates > Lepilemuridae > Lepilemur > Lepilemur ruficaudatus. The sequence continues at coordinate 44,104 of CAUYRT010087022.1, read as the reverse complement.
CATCCCCGGCTCCTCGCTCCCTTCCTCCTCCTCCTCTGCTTGGAAGGCACCGTCTGCCTCCCTGGTGGCCCAGAGCTGCACTGTCTCTGATCCACTCCGCCCCTCCGGTGACCCAGCAACTGCAAAGGGTGTCGAGTTTGCCTCTGGTCTGCAGGAAGAGTGAAGACTCAGGGAGGAGCCGAAGTGGCATTTCTCCTCCTCCTCAGCCGCAAGGACCCTCTCCTGGCCCAGCCTGGCTCTGGGAGACTTAGAGCTTTCGTACCTCCCAAAACGTCTCAGTGGACTTCTCCCTAGCACAAGCTCTCTCTACTTCAGATACTGTAAACTGGCATTCTCTTTCCCCTGTAATGGGTTTTTAAATTTTTTGAACTGATCACCAACATTTAAAAATCAGATTTCACATAAAAATTTAGAATTCTGGCCTCTGAAACATCAGACATTCTGGTAACACAGGGCTGGCACTGTGAGAACAGCTGAGCAGCAGCAGCCCTTTCACGGGGTATGCCCTCGTTAGTTAGCCACAGTCCCCACCCAGCCCTGCAGTCCTCCTTTTCATCACCTGCTGGTCCTGTGGACGTTTGCGTTCACAACCTAGTTCTGGTCTTCGCTTACGCCGGCCCCCCGCCCCTCTGCAGCCCCACCGAGAGCTGCTCTGGCCAACTCAGCCTCTCTCAGAAAACCCTTAATGGGCATCTCATCCATTTGCCCTTCCACAACCTGATTCCTCCCTCCAGCTTCCTGACAATTACCAACTAGTCTTTGCCGTAGGGAACTCCCTACCCTTCAAGGCAGCCTGGCCTCAAACTCCCTCCCACATCCTTTCTCACACCCCCCAGTTCTACCCGTCAAGGCAGCCTGGCCTCAAACTCCCTCCCACATCCTCTCTCACACTCCCCAGTTCTCGGGCTCTGTCCCTCCTCAGTGGTCACGCCGCACCCTTGCCCTACATCTCCCAGCTCTGCCAACCTCTCTCCAAGTCCTCTCACTTCCCCACCAGCTCTCTCATGCCGACGGCGGGCTGTGGGGGACCCCAGCTGCTCAGGTACTGAAGAACTGCCACGAGCAGCAACAGGCCTGTCACTGCAACCTCCAAGCTAAAAATGGGTGATTTCAGGAGAGGAGGCAGGCCTGAGGCACACACATCCTGGTCTGGTCTTGATTTCCCCAGTAGACCACTCTTGGCACTGCCAGGGAAGACCCAGACCCGAGGATTCCAGTCTATCACTGCGTCCCAGCCACGGCTCTGCAGCTGGCGCCAAGGCCCATGTAATGCCCATAGTCAGGGTGACTCCAGCACAACTCCGGGCCCTCCGCTAATTCCAGACCCTCCGCAGGGAGCCCAGCGGGCTCCAGCAACGGGCAGAGGTGGGACTGGGCAAGCAACCTGTCAGGGGCCTGGGGACTCTGTGCCCAGTGGTGCTCCCCTGGCCCTCCTGTAGCGCACCCCCAGCATGGGGCTGTGCCAGGCAGTGTCAGCCCACACAGCACCACCCGTGGTGGCCATAGGGCCTGACGCCTCTCCTGGGCCATGGGCTTCTGCTCTGGGGGCAGACAGGGCCTGTGCCAAGTCCTGATTTATGGGCCACACAGACCTTTCTCAGGACGATTCCTACCCAGCTTCCCTTTCTCTGGGTCAAGATTCTGCCAGGGCAGGCAGAACTGGAGAAACATCTCCATCCCCTACCCCACACCCCAGGCCTGGAAAGGCTGGGACATTTCCCACAGGCAGGATGCACCCAAACCCCAGAGAGACATCGGGGGCAGAGGCACCAGCAGAACCAGCAACCCCTCTCCTCACCCAGACCCCTGGCACATCCATCTCCTACACATCAGCCTTCCGGCCCTCAGCAGATTCATTTGTTTTACATCTTCCCAAAATATCTTAATCTTCAGTAGTAGAGTTAAAACTCCAAATAAAATACTAATTGCCTCTCGGCCCAAAATTAGGGGGCTCAGCTTGGCGGGACGTGGAGCAGCTCGGGGCGCTGAGCTGGAACACACTCTCCCTGCGGCTGCTTTCCCTGCCCCATCACCAGCCTCTCTGCCCTGCGCGAAGCTGGTTCCAGCAGGTGCATCCCGGGGGCAGGTGAAGCCCGGGCTGCTGGCGCACGCCTCACACCCGGATCTGGTACCCATTGAGGTCTGGCATGGCTTTGGGCTCCGAAGGCTTCTTCTCACCCGAGGGCCTGTGGGGAGGAAGAGAGCAGAGCAGAGGGACAGTGAGTGGGCCTCAGAGAGATGAGGGAGGGAGCAGGCAGTGGCTGTCCCTCACACACCCATGGCTTCCCCCCTCCATTCTCCACAGGGCCCTGCAATGTAGCAGTGGAGCAAATGGGACAGTGTTTCTGGAAGCCCTGGTCTGCCTGTGCTCCTGAATGTGGCCCCTGGCTCTCACAGGCTCCTGCTCTCCACCGGCGGGTGACAGCTTAAAGCATAAATCTGTCCAAGGAGAATCTGCTGCCTACAAAAGCCTCCTAGATCAAACACAGCGATGATGGGTGGATATTTTGGTGCCAGAGGCCTGTTTGATATCCCTTAATTCATACCAGAGAGGTGGCTCCCAAATGACAATTATATTTAAAGCAAGGGTCAGACTGATATGTAGAAGATGAAATCAGAGGAGGTGGCCTGGAACAGCTGAGTTTTGCCATCAAGACACAGACAAAAACTACAGACTCTTGGGGGCAAAAGTTATGTTCAAAGCCATCTACCCAGCTGCCACCTAATATTCGAATCTTCCCCCACGATGTTGCTGGGAGAACTCACTGCCTCTCAGGAGCCCCATCCCTTCCGCCCTCCCTCCTGCATAACCCACACGGCCACACGCTTTGGACCTGCCGCCGTGTGGACCCTGTTGCTTTGACACCAGGGCTCCATGCAGGGTAACCAGTGGGCCAGCTGAGGGCTGTTTTCTCCAGGAAATGGGACTGCCTTGCTGTGGGAGATGTCCACACATAAACCCACAAACTGCTGTCCCAAATCATCTCCCTTCGGTGGGAGCAAAGAAGAGGGAAGGATGGGAGGGAGAAGAGGGTTATAAAAAAAGAGAGGTCCAGAAAATGAGAAGAAAGGGAAAAGGCTTCCTTAGACCCACCCAGGCACCATCCTGTCTCTCACCGTCTTTCGCTGCGACTGTTCCTGCGGTGGGGGCTGGACTGGCCCCGCTGCGGGGAGGAAACATCCTTCTTCCGGTCCTTGGTGGGAGAGGGAGGACCTGTCCCTTTGCCAATCTAGGTGGAGAGGAGGCAGCAAGAGCATCACTCCGGGGCTTCCCCAGAGGAGCCAAGTGGCCCCAGAGGCTGCCCTAGGCAGGACTCAGGAAGCCTCAAGCAACGTTCTGCCCTGTCTCTGGGTCTTCGCAAACCTACGTCCCAGGCAGGAACTCCTGCCCCCTCAGCAGGGCTGCCCAGTCCCCTCGGGACCCTGAAGGGAGTGTGGAAGTAGGGGAGTCACTGAGCTGTGACAGTACCATACAGAGCCCACAAGGAAAGGCCTATTTACCCACACCAGGTAAATGTGCCAGTTGGGGAAGTGCCCCATCATGAGCTTTGAGCTGGGATCCCACCAACCCCAAAGGGGACACTGGTTATCTCCAGCCAATCAGAAGTCAGACTGGTAGCTCCAGCTCTGAATAAGAAAAAAATGAGAAAAACAAATGAATCATCCTTTATGTGGCATGGTCAGCTTGACTTTTTCAAAACATGGGGTGTACCACGGGAATGCTGGAGGGGGACAAATAACACGGGAGACTTAGCACTGAATCAGTCGGGAATTACAGTGCTAAAGACTAGGCTGACACTAGAGTTGGCTCCAACTCTAGATCCAACCCACTGCTTTGAAGAAACAGTAATATTCTGAGCAGCAAAAGCCAGGGTGCTGGGCAACCCAGAGCTAGGTGGAGTGGACCAGCTCAGAGAGAGAGGAGGGAAGGCCCTCTCCAGGGCAGGGCTGCTGCAGCCCACTTCTGCCCTCGGGGAAGGCAGGGCTCAGGCAGCCCTAGCTGCCTGGATTCCCCATCAGGAGGCTGAGCTCCAGCCGGACCTGCTTCTCACTGCCTGAGAGCTAGACACTGGGCTTCCTGCCCTGGACAAGGAGCTGCCACCTACTGCCCGCTGGCCTCCCAGGCTGTTGGGAGAAATACTGCATGGAGAGTGCAGAGGTTAGTGGGTGAGGCAGAGGGACCAGACTGCCTGGAGGGACAGAGTCACACCCTAGTAGTGACAGAGCAACAGGGAGGGAGCAACAAGGGGGTCCTTGCCCTCTCCCCAGGGGAGCATTCCCCACCATCCAGGGGGACCCAGGGAGAGGTCAGAATTCTGCCTCAACAGCCCCAACCAACTGTTCTGGACACAACACCACCCTCCTCAGACTCCTGCTCATCTGTAGGGAGTAAAGAGGGGAAAAAAACTACCACTCCCATTGTCTTCCCCAGGGTCTCACTTTCCTGTTTCTTCTAACCTCTTCCTAGTCCCCTATTGGATGCAGGTGGCTGGGAGCTCAAGAGTCAGGTGCACACACAGTAGGAGTGGCACAGGCTGCCAGCCACCCACCCCGACATTCCCTCCAGACAGGCCATGATTTAAGTTCCCCCACCTGTCTCTGTGTGTCCAACACCTACCACTGTCCCAGCCCAGCTCACCTAGTCCCCCAGCCCTAGTCTGCCCACCTGAGGGGACCACCAACAATGCGGACCTTTGAGCAGGGCCTGGCCCTGGGCATAAATGTCCACCTCATCTCCCTTCCTCCCCACTCCGCCTCTGCTGGGCAGGGCACCGGGCGTGGGATTGGAGAGCCCCCACCACGCCCCAGGAGCTGAAAGCCCTGACCCGACCTTGAGCCGCATGTCGCGGGCGTGGCGCTCCAGCTCCTTGCGGAAGTCGTCGCGGCCCAGCCTCTCCACGTCCAGCACCGAGTGCTTCCACTCGATCTGCTCCACGCTGTGCGGGTCGTGCGACACGCTCTGGCCCAGCTTCACCTTCTTGAGCACGTGCCAGCAGCGGCCGTAGGCGGCCTCGTAGTCCAGCACGAGGTCGCTGAGCGTGCGGAAGGCCGGCGGCTTGTACATCAGGTCCTCGCGCCGGCTCATGCCCAGCGCGCCGTAGCGGCCCCCGAAGTTCACCCCCAGCACGATGTGGCGGAAGTAGTTCCCTGAGAAGTAGGTCTTGAAGCTGATGGGGAAGCGTTCCAGGGTGGGCATGCTGTTGGTGAGGTAACTGTCCAGGCCCCGAGCTAAGGAAAGCGCCGGGAGAGGCGTGGGGCGAGCGCACGGGATGGGACAGGGACGGCCCCTGCTGCGCCGGGCGCAGACACCGCGCCCACTCACCTCCACATTCCTGCTATCTAGCATCCAGCCTGGTATACAGCAAGTGCTCAGAAAACGGAACCTCTAATAGGCACAAGGCTCCCAGTGACTCGTGCCTGCTGCCATGATGTCAAGCAGGGCTTGCAGTCACAAAATCACCAAACCTAACTGCACTGGCCCCTTCACCCGTCCTTCACCCTCCAGCCCCTCCTCCGCGGTTGCGCACACACTCAGCCTGACGTACCCTCGGACACATCCTCACGGTTTCTTCCTCCCTCACACGTACATGTCCTCACAGATGCACACGATCCTGCTCAGCCTCTCTTCTCCAACCATGACTCTCCAGCCCCAGAACACTGCCCCACCCGCTGACCTCCCAGCCACTCGGCTTCCCCTGGCGCCCCTGCACGCACCCTTCCTTCAGGGCTGGGCGTCTTCCTGGCCTCCCTCTCCAAAGCAAGTCTGCTGCCCTGTCTCCTACTTCTGGGTTTATTTAGTCTCGCCCACTACAATGTAGATGTCCTGAGGATAGGGACCTTATCTGTCCCGTTCTTTGCTCTTTCTGCAGGGCCCAGCAAAGCCAGGCACCTAAGAGTTACTCAGTGAGACTCTTCTTGCACAGATAGGTTGGAGATGAATGCGTAACGCATGGAGCGATACCACAGAGACACTGTGCTAAGTGTCTTAACAGCAGTCCCTAACCGTTTATTTCAGCACCAGGTTTCATGGAAGACAATTTTTCCAAAGACCCTGGGGTCGAGGGGGTATGGTTTTGGGATGATTCAAGCATATTACATGTATTGTGCAGACAAACCTCTCTGCCAATGATAATCTGTATTTGCAGCTGTTCCCCAGTGCTAGCATCACCGCCTCAGCTCCACCTCAGATCATCAGGCGTTAGACTCTCATAAGGACCACGCAACCTAGATCCCTCGCATGCGCAGTTTACAGTAGGGTTCGTGCTCCTATGAGAAGCCAATGCTGTTGCTGATCAGACAGGAGGCAGAGCTTATATGGTGATACGAATGATGGGGAGTGGCTGTAAATACAGACGAAACGTCCCTCCCTCACCACTCACATCCTGCTGTGCGGTCGGATCTTAACCGGCCAGGGACCGATGGGGCGGGGGGTTTGGGGACCGCAGGTCTTACATGCACAGGCTCGTTCCATTGTCCTGACAACTCTGTGCAACAGGCACTGCCATTATCCCCCCTGGCAGAGCAGGGCTCCGAGGCTCAGAGGTGCTAAGGAACTTACTTGGGGTCACACAGTGAGTAAGTGGCAGTGCCAGGATTCAAGTCCAGGTCGGCCTGACCCCAAAGTCTGTGCTGTCAGATACCACGGCACGTTCCCCGCAGTGCTAAACTCATTTCATGATGCTTACTGAGCCCGATTCCTCGTCAGTCATCAGGGAGACAGAGATGAGAAATGCACCGCCCTGCCCGCGGAGGCTGGGTGCAGTGGGGACGAGACACGGGAACAAGTTCAGTACAGGGCCCATTATACGTGCTGTCACTGCAGTGGGGACACTAGGGAAGAGCCCCTCACTTATATGGGGGTTGCTCCTGTTTTATTCCTGCCCACAAGCCACCAGGTGGCCCCTGAACGGACTCCTAGTTCTGACATGACCCGTCATCCTCCTGGCCGTCCCCTAATCTGTGCTCCTCCGGTCCTGAACCGGACGCTGCCTGCCCTACGGGGACAAGAGAATGTTTAAAAGCTGGTAGGGGAGATGGGAGGTGTGGGAAGAGACGAAACAGGATTGGCCTTGAGTTGGTGAAGCTAAGTAATGGGCACATGAGAATTCATTACATTGTTCTATGTTATTATATACGTATGAATTTTTTTTTTAACGTAATATCTGAAAAAAAAAGGCAGTGCTCAGGCACTGACCATTTAAGACAGAGACCTGGACTTGAGATTTTGCCTCCTTTCCCCCTGCTGTGGTCAGGGGAACAGGGGAGGGCAGCCTTTCCTGGGGGCTCATCTGTCCCCGGGCCACCCTGGTGACCCAGCTATAGGCCCCACTTCTGCACCTTGGGTGGGAGTACCCAGGAAACCCTGTTGGTGCTTTTTAAAGGCAGTTCTGCTTTACAGATCCTGTTCGTCATCTCCACAAATCAACATGTCCTGGAAATGCCAACATCTGGGCATCGCAACTGTGTCTGCCAGTGTTTGGTTCTTGGAAATGGTACAACAGCCTTTGTAAGACGGTGTGCCCCAATTCGGGGTTCAGAGAACAGGGTCATTGTGTCCCTGTGACTCAAGGAAGAGCTGCCCAGCAAGCCCAGGAAAGTGGCAACTGAGGCCTGGTTACCGGGCCCCTCACCTCCTCCACCTTGGGGGGGCTCCCCTACCTTGGGGATTCCCTCACCTTGAAGCCAGGCAGACAACTGCATAGAGAGAGCTGGAGCCCTGGAGCTCCTATAGCCCTCTCCTTCCAAGCAGGAAGCTGAGGCCCAGAGGGGCTGGTGGCTGGCCCGGCCCCCTCCGTAGGCCTCCCAGGGGGAGGAAGGATACATTCCCAGGATCACGGCTTCCAGGCATTTGATTGGCAGAGCCTCTTTGGTCATTTCCTTGGCCAGGTCCATCAGCCTGTGGGAAAGGGAGGCAGAACTGTGAGGACAGCGCCTCCAGCCGCTTTCCGGTGGGAGAGTGTGGGGAGGAGGGGACAGGGTGGACAAGACATGCCAGGACAGGGGCCCTCGCTCCCGCCCCCCCCCACGCTGAGCTGCTCTCAGCTCAGACCCAGCACCACCCCCACCCCCAGCCCACCCTGTGGGGTGGGGAAGAGGCAGCTACTGGTGACAGGAAGGAGGCCTCTCCCCCTCACTTCCTCCTCCCTGCCTGGCTCCTGATCCACAGATCTCTGGGGGAGGGGAGCATAGTGGGGGAGGCCGAGGGGGGGACCTTGACAGCCACTGGGCTGGGGCCTTCTGTGAGGGCAGTGGGGGAAGGTGGGGACCTCCGTGTTGACCTCTTGGACACCCGTGACCCCACTATGGCTTCTTGGAAGAGCTTGTTAATTGACTGTGGGCCCCCCTCCCCCGCAGCTGCTGGGCCTGATGTGGGTTCTCAGGGGATGGCTGTCTGGTGACTCCCCTGCCTGCTGCTGAACTTGCACTTCGGGCCATTTTAAGACAGGCTGTTCCTGAGGGCTGGTTCCTCCCTCCTCCCCAAATGCTGCCCCACCTGGGGCCCTGACTTCTCCCTGCCAGAGGAGGCTGCAGTGGGCCCCCAGCACACAGTGGCCGCAGGACAACAAGAACACTGGGGTTAGCGAGGTTGGACTCCACCCAGATCCTTGGAGGAGTCATTGAGTAATTTTGCTAATAAGTCATTTAAAGAATTTTTCAAAAGAAAGCAAACACAGATTATGTGTGGAGCAAGATGTAAAATTCACATACATTTTTAAAACCTGGTGGGGGGGGTCTTAAGCCTGGGGGCATCTTTAGGCTGAGCCCCCAGACCCCAGGCACTCACTCCTCACTCTGCTCTGCCCACGGGGCTTCATAGGCAGCAACTCTCTAGAGCCAGCGAATCTAGCCAGGGGTCTATACTCGGGAAGGTGGGCTAGGAAGTGAGAGATGCAACATTCCAGTGGGGTCTCTGCTCAGACACTGGGCCTTCTGCTAAATGACCAGAAGAGTCCATAAGGCACACAGCATGACAGGTCCCCTGCGAGGGGAGTGCACAGGCAGCCGCAGGAACAGAGGAAAGGGAAGGGCTCTCTCTTGGTCTGCCTGCTTCTCAGTAAAAACAATGATCTGAGCTTCAGCCAGTTTACCTGGGACCACCCTCTCTCCTCACCAAAGCAAACTGGAGTGTTCTCCCTTATCCTGCTAGCTCAGCATGGATGTCGGGGTTTCCTTTTCATCAAGGTAGCCCTGGCTGTTCCTCTCAGCCAGACTTCCCTCCATGTGACACCCCAGGTGGTACCTGTCCCCAGGATGGTACCTGCCCCCATGTCGGGCTTCCCTTGGAGAGTCCCTGCCTGCCCCATAAGCTTTCACCCAAGGCACACCAGAGGCTCCCCAAGAGGCTCCAACCTAGCCTGGGCAGAGGACTGGCCACTCCATACTTACCCTGTCAGAGGTCTGCTCTTCTTAATTTCAAAGAACTGTGTCCCTGTGTGATTGTACCTGCAGGCACCAGTTAAGGGCTTCCTGGCTTGGTCGGGAGGGAGGAGGTCATCCCTCTCTCCCTGGCCACCTCCCGGACCTTGGGCACCCAGCACTCTCATTGGTACAGGGTGGGTTAGGACCCCCAAAGTAGCTCCTGAAAGACACCTTGGAGGGTGCTCAAGGCCCACATCTCCTGGCAGGGAGAGGAGGCTCCTTCTCTGTCCCTTCCCGACCTCTTCCTTGGCATCACCTCTCTTCCCCCTGGCCTCCCTCCCCAGGACGGGAGACGTGGAACAGGCAGCCAGCCCAGCCAGGCTGGGAAGAGGCTGTGGCTGGGAACATCTCTCTGTAGCACATCATTTCCCAACCAGCTGAGAAGCAACATGGCCTGCAAGAAGGCCACAGGCGGGGGTCCACAGTGGCCTCCAATTGCTGGGTGCTCCCGAGCCAGCCACTTCCCCTCACTGGGCCACAATTGTCCTGCCGGCAAAGGGAGGGGCTGGACCCACTTTTCAGTCATCAGCCTGGCCTTCTGCCTACCCAGGACCCATTCCTGGTTCTCCCACCTCTGACTTCGTCTGCAGCCAGGAGGATGGAGACAAGGACCCAAGGGCAGGATGCAGGAGCTAGAGGGCCCAGAGCAGGGACACAGGAATCTGGACTCAGGAGAGCCCAGCTCTTTCCATGCTGGGCAACCAGCCTCCTGCTGGGGAAGAAAAAGGGAGAAGAACCAGGAGAAATTTCCAAGATGTGGAAGTTAGCTCCTGGAGCACAAAACCCTTTTTCTCCTCCATTTCCCCTACTTTTAAACCCAGTCTTTTAACAGCTCAAGCCCGTTCCCGCTTCCTCTCTCTGCTAGGGCTGGATGGACACATAGGAGCTCTTGGCTTGGCCGCCCCACCAGAAGTCGCCAGGACTCCTCTCCCTCTCTCTGCCCCATCACACGGCGGGAGGATGGAGTGGGCCCAGCACTCACTAGACAGAATTCCTCCAATACTGGGGGGCACATGGCCGTGTCCTACAACTGCAGGGAGCACAGAGCTGCCGTGTGAATGGCGCCCCTGGAGTTGGGGAATGAGGCGGCTCTGCTGACGCCTCTCCAGCTGGCCGGAAACAAGCCCCACTTGGCCTTTGGACCCATCACACCAGCCAGAAGGTGGCCTTGATCCTGGACCAGAGAGGATACTGCAGCTCCCTGATGTAGCGCTGCACAGCTTCCAGGCGCTCAGGGACGGGCGTAGACGGCTGGAACGTAGGCACACTCGGTATGGGAATCTGGGGACAGAGAAAGACAGAGAAAGAGCTCTGGTTACTAGAGGAGGCCACTCTGGAAATGCCAGTCCACCAGACACCCAGGAATGGCCCCCAGAGGAGCCCCACCCTGGGGATGGGCAACCATCCCTCTGTCATGAGCCTCTTCCCTTGTCACCCCCTCCTTCCGGGGACTCCTGCCGGAGTCTCCTGCCATGCACATAGAGGACCCAGATACAGGCTGTTCTGTGACAAGGAAGAGTCCAAAAGGGCCTGGGATTCACAGCAGGGCCTTGGAGCCAGCCATCCCAGCCATTCCCTCCCTCCTGGCACTTGCTGGCATTCCTAACTTGGAGCTTATGTTGATGATTCCAATGTTTTACATCTTTAATAATTTTAGAAAAACATAGGTTGATTCACCAACTGTTTTGAATTTTAAATAGCCATCAACTTCAAGGCTTACCAGGAATGCTAATACTGGGGTTAAGTTCCTTTGGGTTTGAAGTTCGCTCTTGCTCAAGTGCTAGATCAAAACCAGTTTACCTGGTGTCCTATCCTCTCGGTGGTGCCCTGGGCTGGGGGAGTGGTCCCAGGAGGGGTACATGTATCCTTGGCAGGAGGAGTCACCCACCCAGTATCACTGGCACATTTACAGGACCCTCCAGAGCCCGAACTTGAACTGTCAAGGAGTAAGTATGGGCGGTAGGCAGACAAACATATTTTGGAACAAGTCTTGTGGGGCTGCTATTTGCTGGGGCCCAGCTGCTTTGGAGGGGTTCCACAGAGGCACAGGGGGCCCCAGGTTCTCCTTCAACACCCCCCTTTCCCACCAACTCCATACCTAAGCAGTACAGGTGTAAGCCAGCAGTCCTTCTCACCAAGACGCCCTTTCCAGCACCCAGCCCAGAAATGGGGAGAGGAGCGTGAGTCAAGCAGGCCCCTCCTGATTCCTGGGAATGACAGGCAGGGGCTGCCAGGCTGCTGGGGCTTGGGTCAGGAGCAGCCCCCGAGGCTGTCCCTCAGCCACCATGCAGTCTCCAGGACAGAGGCCCCTCCCAGGTGTGGCCCCCTCTCCAGCCAGGGGAACCCAAATCCTAACAGTTTGGCTCCAACAAGTCAGTGAGGTGGAGGAAGCCAACTAGGGACCTCTGGGGCTTCAGAGCAGACTTCCTTCCAGGGAGGAGGCACCCACAGGGGACAGCCCTTTACATAACGTGGCTGCAGCACTGGGGCTCTGACAAGGCGGGAAGTGACACACCAGTTATCACTGTACACTCATGTCTGGGTGCTACTGATGGCACCTACTAGCTCTAGGGCAGAGATGCGTGAGGGAAGGGCCCTTGGTCCAGAGTGACAGCTTTGCATGAACTTCCTCCCGCCCTGCTCCCTCCCTGCCATCCTCTCCTTCCTGTCTGGGCTACCCCTGAGCAGCTGACACCTCTGTCTGGAGGAAGCTGGTTCCCCTTTCACATCACTCCCCTCCCCAAAGTGGCACCACCACCAGCAGGATAAAAGCCCCAGGGTGGGGGCTCCTCTTCTTCCTGCCGGTGCCATGTGGGCTCCAGGCCCTGGCCTGGCCTCCCCTATATCAAGCGCATGCAGGTGGGGAGTGGGAGAGGAATTACTTAGCAATTTGCTATAAACAGCAAGGCACATCCGTCCAGTCACCTGACCTCCTCAGGTGGCAGTCTGCCAGGAGTCCCCACTTGTCACTGGAGCTTCAGGTAAAGACTGTAAGAACACTCTCCCATGAGATGCTCCAGACTGGCAGGGAGCTGCAGTCCAAGAACCATTCCCCTAAGTTCACCCAGCGCCAGGCCTGGGCCAAGGCCAGGCACTACCCACAAGAGGATCAGCGGGCCAAGGCCAGGCACTACCCACAAGAGGATCAGCACCTGCCATCCACATAGAGGACCCAGATACAGGCTGTTCTGTGACAAGGAAGAGTCCAAAAGGGCCTGGGATTCACAAGCAGGGCCTTGGAGGCCACCATCACCGGGGCAGCCCCTCGATTCACGTCATCCCACTGCAGACGGCGCTTACACTTACTTTCTGAACGTTCATTACCAGCGTAGACTCATTCGCTCAAACGCAAGTAAGAAAGATCCTGTGCATCCAAATGCCCAGGCCCACTTGAGGACTGGTCACCTGGATTTGACCCTCACCCCCTCCACTTCCGAAACAGGAGCCAAGAAATACTTCTTCCCTGTTGGGGTTGGCATTAAGAGGGGTACAGTGGGGGAGAGAGGTATCAGCTACCCAGCTCTCAGGGACAGCTCCTCCTCCACAGCCAAGGCCAAGGCCTCCCCTTGCTCCAGGAGCCCGAGCAGTCCTGAGCCCTGCTGAGACATCCCCTAGAGACGCACACAACGAGGTGGCCTGGGGGCAGCTGGGACAGTCTGTGGCTCGATGGTGGGCCTGAAGCAGTATGGCCCAGAGCAATGGGGCTGACTCTTGAACTAGACCATCACTAGCAAAAATCCAGCTCTGCCCTTTACAGTCTGGTGACTCTAGGGAAGCTCCTTACCTCCTCCATGCCTCAGATATCTCATCTGTAACATGGGCACCATACAGAGAACCAACCTCACAGCGGGAAAGGGATGCTGCAGGTGGAGGCCTCAGAACAGGGTTTGGCACACAGCAAAGGCTCAATCCCTGTTCAGGGCATTGCTATCAGCGTGTGCCAAAGACAGCAGTCAGCACATTGCTGATCCTGGCAATGTTACTCTCTCGGAGACGTCCATATTCCCCCTCTGCAGTGGCTCAGTGGCCAGAGCCACAGTTAGAAGACCCTTGGCATCTGGCACTGGGGTCAGTGGCCACTAAGCTTTTAATTGTGGTGGCAGCTTAAAACATCAAGGAGAGACTTTTATCCAGGAGTATAAACTATTGCTGGATTTGGGATCCTTTTAGAAACTCTTACCCTATAACATACTGGCGTCACCTCGGAAAGGCGGCTCTCCAAAGCGCTCGTGGGGTGTTTGGCTTCATGCTCACTCCTTGCTCCATTACTGGGTACAGAGCAGAGGCTCACCTGATGATGCATCACATGCTTTACATCTTTGGTCCCTAACCCCCAGGCATGGACCAGTACGGGTCTCTGGCCTGTTAGGAACGAGGCTGCACAGCAGGAGGTGAGCAGGAGTGGGGGGCAAGCGATGGATGGAAGCTTCATCTGTATTTACCATGGTTCCCCATCGTTCGCATCACCGCCTGAGCTCCGCCTCCTGTCAGATCAGCTGCGGCATCAGATTCTCATAGGAGCACGAACCCTACTGTAAACTGCGCATGCGAGGGATCTAGGTTGCACACTGCTTATGAGAATCTAATGCCTGATGATCTGAGATGGAGCTGAGGCGGTGATGCTAGCACTGGGGAGCAGCTGCAAATACAGATTATCATTAGCAGAGAGGTTTGACTGCACAGACACCATAATAAATCAATTGCTTGCAGACGCCTATCAAGACCCTATCAGTGAGTGGCAAGTGACAATTAAGCTGCATCTGGTGGCAGGCTTTAAGTCAGAATGCAACACTTACTTTAGTCCTTGCATGGCCCACCCATTATTTACCACTTCCATCCGTGCCTCTTTCCCACACTGTGCGCTTGTCTCAGTCACAGTTTTATAAGCTCACACGGTAACCCGAGCAACAATGAGTAAAAAACAAACATCGCTGGAGAACTTCTTTGAAAAGGGGGAAAGATCCAATGATGAGACAGCAGAAGACTCTAAGACTGCCAACAAAATGAAAGCTGCATTTAAAAGAAAATACCAAGAGTTCTACTTAAATTATGGGTTCATTGCAACAGGTGATTCACATTCTCCAAGCCTGCTTTGTATACTATGTGGCGACTGGCTATCCAACAATGGCCAGTTTGAAACATTCAAAACTGCTTTGGCCAGATGGAGACCAAGCACCTGGCATTATAAGACAAGGCTTTGGAGTTCTGCTAAAGAAAAAAACATGAACATGAAGAACAGAAGCAAACATGGAAGGCCACCACTTCATCAACCGTGTCTGCACTGAGAGCATCATTCTTAGTGGCTAACAGCATTGCTAAAGCTAAGAAACCCTTTACTATTGGTGAAGAGTTGATCCTGCCTGTTGCTAAGGACATTTGCCGTAAACTTTTAGGAGAGGCTGCAGTTCAAAAGGTGGCACGTGTTCCTCTTTCAGTTAGCACCATAACTAGATGAATTGATGAAATAGCAGAGTTTTTTTTTTTTTTTTTTGAGACAGAGTCTCACTCTGTTGCCCGGGCTAGAGTGCTGTGGTGTCAACTTAGCTCACAGCAACCTCAAACTCCTGGGCTCAAGCAATCCTCCTGCCTCAGCCTCCTGAGTAGCTGGGATTACAGGCGTGCACTACCACGCCAAATTTTTTTCTATTTTTAGTCATCTATCTAATTTTTTTTTCTATTTTTAGTAGAGACAGAATCTCACTCTTGCTCAGGCTGGTCTCTAACTCCTGACCTCAAGCAATCCTCCCATCTCAGCCTCCCAGAGTGCTAGAATGACAGACGTGAGCCACTGAACTTGGCTGACAGCAGAGGCTACTGAGACACAATTGTTAGAGAGGATTAATGAGTCACTGTGGTATACAATCCAGGTTGACAAGTCTACTGATGTTGACAACAAGGCGACAAATGCTTGTTTTTGTGTGATATATTTTCAAGAGGATGTGCATGAGGGTATGTTACGTGCACTTTTCTTGCCAATACCACAGCTGCAGAGCTATTCAAGTCTTTGAATGATTACATGCCAGGAAAACTGGACTGGTAATTTTGCGTTGGTATATGCACAGACAGAGTGGCTGCCATGACTGGAAGGCTTTCTGGTTTCACTACTTGGGTCAAGGAGGTCGTTTCTGAAGACAGAAGACTCACAGTGTGAGTCTACACACTGTGTCATCCATAGAGAAATGCTGGCTAGCCGGAAAATGTCATCTGAATTAAACAACACTTTGTAGGATGTGATTAAAAATATCAACCACATTAAAGTACATGCCCTTAATTCACGTCTGTTCGCACAGCTCTGTGAGGAGATGGACGCAGAGCACACACGTCTTCTCTTACTCACAGAAGTGAGCTGGCTTTCTAAAGGGAGATCACTGGCCAGAGTTGAGTTACGAGAGCTGTTCCAGAGATTTCTTTCAGAAAAAGTCACCACTGGCAGCACATTTCCATGACACAGAATGGGTCCCCAAACTTGCTTACTTGTGTGACACATTCAACCCGCTCAATGAACTCAATCTGTCACTTCAGGGGAGAACGACAACTGTGTTCAAGACAGCAGATAAAGTGGCTGAATTCAAGGCCAAACTGGAATTATGGGGGCAACGAGTGAACAGTGGGATTTCTGACTTGTTTCAAACATTAGCAGAGATTTTGTAAGAGTCTGAGCCAGGGCCTTATTTCTCCCAGCTGGTGCATGATCATCTATCTTGGCTTTCAAAAGAGTTTGAGCATTACCTCCCAACCACCAAAGACCCCTGAACTGGGAAGGGATTGATCCACGACCCATTTGTGAATAAGCCAGGTGAATCGACTTTGTGCTAAAAGAGGATCAGCTGCTTGAGATGGCAAATGATGGTGGCCTTAGAAGTATGATTGAGACAACTTCAAATCTCCATACGTTCTGGATTAAAGTCACGGCGGAATATCCTGAGATGGCCACAAAGGCACTGAAAAGCCTGCTTCCATTTCCAACATCCTGTCTTTGTGAAGCAGGGTTTTCCTCAGTGACAGCAACCAAAACGAGATTACGGAGTTTCTCGTAAGCAACACACTTCAGGTGTCACTGTCTCCCATCACCCCCAGATGGGACTTGTCTAGTTGCAGGAAAACAAGCTCAGGGCTCCCACTGATTCTGCATTACGGTGAGTTGTATAATTATTTCATTATATGTTACAATGTAATTAATAATAGAAATAAAGTGCACAATAAATGCTATGTGCTTGAATCATCCTCAAACCACCCCCTACCTCGGGTGTGTGGAAAAACTGTCTTCTATGAAACTGGTCCCTGGTGCCAAAAAGGTTGGAGACCACTGCTTTACATCATTAATTCCTCTCAACTTCCCCTGAGGTGGGCACTGCTCTTATCCCCATTTTACACTAGAGGAAACTGAGGCACGAGGAGGTTGCACATCTTCCTCCCCCAGGTAAGCAGTCGTGGGAGATCTAGGATCCGAGCCTGGTGGATTAGACTCGAGTGTTCTCCTTTTATGACACTAGCTGGTAGGTGGCCCAGACTCAACCGCCTGCAGGGGCAAGGCAGGTAACATAAGCAGAGAAGGGCGGGCTGGGCAGGGGGGACTGCGCAGGCGGGGACGGGGGGATCCACTCCTCAGCCCCAGCTGACAGCGCCACATGGGACTGCAGAGTCTCGGTTCCTAAATCTTCTCGTTTTCTGAAGAGATGCCAAAAATCTGTGTCTTTATGTGAAAAGCTCCCAATTTTAAATTTTGGCTCAAGTGGTTTTTTAAAACATGGTACAGTCCCAACAAAACCCTTCTTGGGATCCCCGCGGTGTAACCCCTCTGGGGAATGCCTGTGTGCCAGCTCCAGCGCAGGGCCCCTCGGCAAGGCTGCGTGGGGTGGTCTGCTGGCAATCCGGCACCAACCTCCACGGCTTCTCTCCAAAGCCTCCTGGACTCCGCCACACCCCCCAACTCTAAGGGCTTCCTGTACTCCGGGCCCTGGGAGAGAAGGAACCTCAGGCAGACTCATGCGGTTCCTCTATGTGAGACACTTTTCCCGTGGTTTAAGCAGGGGAAGTTTCAAATTTTTCCAAACCGCTCACAAAATTCCTTCCACCTGTCAGTCACGACACCCCTGCCCCTCAGATAATAGCTTCTTTCCTTCATTGGTGTCTCTCCTACGCATGAAGATTGACGATGACAAGATGATAATATAGACCAGTCACTAATAAGCTCATTGTTTTTTTTTTTTTTTTTTTTAGTCCCCAGGAGTGGTGACAGTTTGTCAGGGAACAATTCACACTCTCCTATGGCCCGATTTAGACACAAGCAAGATGGCTGGAGAGCTGTCTGCTCAACACCAACTTGCTCATGTGGGAGCAGTGTGTGACTCGGGCCGCACAGGCTCAAATGTTCTGAGTGAAATCCAGTCTCCCCTCCTGATGAAGGACATGAGAAAAGGTAATGAACACCCAATAACCAGTACTGGTTTGGGGCTTTACCCCTTGTCTACTGTTTCAACACACAGTCTCTCATTTAATCTTCCCATCGATCCACCCCATGTTACTGATGAGAAAACTGGGGCTCAAACAGGTCGAAGGTGTTTGCCTAAGGTCATATACTCAGGCAGAGGGTCCTTACCAACGTCGATATCCTTTGATGCAGTATTTTCTCTTCCAGGAGTTTATCCCAAGAAAATAATCACAGATGAACCCAAAATTCATGTTTTAGAATGTTCACCACAGTGTTCATTTTAAGAATAAAATAGTGGGCCAGGCATGGTGGCTCATACCTGTAATCCTAGCACTCTGGGAGGCTGAGAAGGGAGGACTGCCTGAGCACAGGAGTTTGAGACCAGCCTGAGCAACAGTGAGACCCTGTCTCTACTAAAAACAGAAAAATTAGCCAGACATGGTGGCGCCTGCCTATAGTCCCAGCTACTCAGGAGGCTGAGGCAGGATGATGGCTTGAGCCCAGAAGTTTGAGGTTGCTGTGAGCTATAAAGACACCATTGCACTCTACTTGGGGCAACTGAGCAAGACTCTGCTTAAAAACAAAAAAAAGAATAAAATAGTGGAAACAATGTCCAACCATAGGAGAGCAGCTAAATAAATAAGGTAAGTCAGTATAGAGGACAATTATGCAGCCATTCGAAATGAATCTACATTTTACTTCCCCTGGAAATATTGAGCAGCTGCTTATTCTCCTGCCTCAGCCTCCAGGCCAGCTAGGACTACAATCAAGTGCCACCATGCCCAGTTCATATTTTATTTTTATTTTTGATAGAGATGGTCTTACTATGTTGCTCAGGTTGGTCTCAAACTCCTGGCCTCATGTGATCCTCCCACTTTGGCCTCCCAAAGTGCTAGGATTACAGGTGTGAGCCACCATACCCTACCCAAAAGACATCTTTTGATGGCTCTATCAATAACCTGGTAAAAACAGAACAGAAAGGCCACTTGTTCCCACATCTAATTCACACTAATTGCCATTCTCTCTATACCTCTCCTTCCCACCTGAGCAGGCAGGACTAAGCATTGAGCTCTGACCGTTGTCCAGAGGGCTCTGTTTTGGGGATTTCAGACCTCTGTATTTAGGAGAGTGCTTCCTTAGTCTGAACCATAATGTTTTTTAAAAAATACCACGCATATATTTCCATATAGCACTGTACAGTACAGAAAGTCTCAAATACTCTTTCATTCTGTGAACACATATATCAAGTGCCTATTCTGTGCCAGGCACACAGGAGACGTTGGGAAGACAAAGATGAATGAGACACAGCCTCTGCCTTCACTGGCGACACAACTTGAAGAACAGCCCTCGTAGAAGAGTTCCAGCAAACACAGAAAAATTATTTCATTTTATCCCTCTCCACAGGATCTCTTCTCATTTCCCTGAATCTAGTGTTCAACAGAGCGGAGGACCTGGGGTTGAGTCCCAGCCCTGCCACTTACTGGCTGTGGGACCTTGAGTTCCTACCTGAGTTTTTGGCTTTCTCATCTGTAAAATGGGGACCCAAATGACACTTACTTTATGAGTCTGTTGGGAGAATTCGATGGGATAATGCATGAAAACATTTTCTCAACATATGAAGCCCTTATTTCCTTAATCATTCATTATCTGTCTGTTCACAGTTCTCTGGCTTAGCAAGCGTCATCAGGCAAATGCCATGTCAAGCCATCCTAGTGTTAGTTCATTCGCTGTCCCCTCCCATAACACACGGGCATTTTAAAAGACATGGGGGAAGGGCTCCCAGAGACAGGCCTGTGAACCTGCCTCACAGACTGGCAGTGGAGAAAAAGTTCTTCTGGACAAGACAGACCTGTCTGTATTCTTTAAATCTTACTCTGCCAAGGGTCCCCTACTCCACAAGAGGAGAGGATGGCTTTGCTCTCTCAGTCCTAAGGTCACTCATATGTTAGACTGTGCTATCGCTCTCCACACCCGACTCCTCACCTTGGGCAGGTCCGTGGCCCCACGGATCCGTTGAGCCACCTTCTCTCCATCGGGGTGGATCTTGGCCACGTGTTTCCACATCCTCTCCCAGGTGGCCTCATCCACAGGCAGCCCACCCCGGTTGACGAAGAAGGGGACGCCTCCATCGCGAAGGTCCTCTTCCCCTTCCTCCTCTGGATCCTCCTCTCTCTGGGCTGAGGTCCCTTCGCTGGTCTCCAAACGCCTGATCCCAGAGGGGGCAGCGGCGGCAGCAGGGGCAGCACCACTGCCGCCACCTCCGATCACCTTCTTCCCTCCTGGCATCCCTAAATTCTTGAGGCAGGTGGGAGGATGTCTCAGGAGGCGGGAAAAACAGGTGGCTCACAGGAGGCCTCCCGCACACCAGCTGCAGAGACAACACATGGCCAGAGTGCAAGGCGCCTTTAAGAAACCAGGGCGTGGCTCCTGTACAATAAAATACTACTCAATGAGAAAAAAAAAAATCAGTGCAACGACGTGAAGTAGGGGGCTGAGAGGGTTGTCCGAGGTCAGCATGAGAGGCCTTGTTCTATTTGAAAAACGCGGTACAGAGAACACACCCCAACTTGGCAGCTTTCTCAAAGCACCCCCATTTGACAACAAGAACAATGCCGGGCAGTAGCCTAGGCTTGCAAAGAGGAGAAAAATCGGAGGGAAACTGAGGCCAGACAGCTCAGACCTGAGGCCGCAGAAACGAAGGCTCAAGGCACGGGTGCCCACTTGGCGCCCCGGGTCCCAGTTTTGGAGAGAACAAATTCCTCTACAAAACCCCTGCACGCTCACACCTGCGCGCGCCCCAGGGGGGACCAAGGCG
The DNA here is from genome assembly GCA_963574885.1 of Lepilemur ruficaudatus. Taxonomy (NCBI): domain Eukaryota; kingdom Metazoa; phylum Chordata; class Mammalia; order Primates; family Lepilemuridae; genus Lepilemur; species Lepilemur ruficaudatus. The sequence continues at coordinate 23,438 of CAUYRT010087022.1, read as the reverse complement.
ACTCCCGGCCGAGGAGCTCACAACCGGCACCCCGGGGGGGGGGAGTGGCGTTGGGGGGCGATTTCTCCGACGCGACGAGAGAAGTCCGGGAGCCAAGACTCGCAGCTGGCGGGGCGCGGGGAGGGGGCGCGCGCCGACGCGCACATTCCACGCCCGAAGCCAACTCCCTGCACAAAGTGGGCTTTGTCTGGGCCCCCTGTCCCCTCGCCCCTGGCAAGCGGCAGCGGCTCCCCCAGAAGGGGAAAGGGCGCGGCAGGGAGGCGAAGGCTGGGAGCTCCAAGGCCCAAGGCGATCCCCAGCCGGGCGCGTCTCAGCGGGCAGACGGCGGGCACCTGGCGCCGCGCTGCGCCAGCCGAGCCATCGCGGGGCACGGGTCCCGCGCCAGGGCCCAGGGCTCAGCGGGACCGGCTCGGGCGGCGCGCAGGGCCCAGGCTGAGGTCACCGAGCGGCGGGCTCCGGCCGCGGGGTCGCTGTCCCGGACTGGCTGCAGCATGGGCGGTGGCGCGGCCGGGGCGGGCGAAGGATGCTCGGTGGCTGTTCGCTCGGTTTCCCTCTGCCCCGGCTAAGGGGCGGAGGAAGGACCGCGGGGCGGGGACCGCAAGCTTCGAGGCTCAAGTAGCCACGGCCCCCCGCGGATGTAGCTGGAGGCGAGTGACAAAGCCGGGGCGGGCACCGGCTGCGCTGGCCCGCTGAGAGCAGCCTGCAAAGGCGGAGCCCACGGCCAGATCGCGGTTCCGCGGCTCGGCAAAGCTGATGCCGCCGCCACTGCCCACACCGCCCCAGGGTCCAGCTGTCGCCGACCGCGTCCCCTGCCCGCCCGCCGCCCACCAGGCTCGACTCCGGCCTGCGCCGCGCATGCGCTCCGTCCCCCCCTTAAAGGGCCAGCGCCTCCCCGCCCGGTCCTCCGCCTCCCGCAGCTATCCCTCTGCCCCAAGTTATCTCAGGGATACGGGTGGGCATTCGTCTCTTCTCACCTCGCTCTCAGGACGCCGCGAAGCCCGTGCGGACCTGCGGAGGGACTTTACAATGTGTCAAACAGAACGCAAAGTCCACGGGGATTCCGGGTGCAGAAGGAACTTCGGCGGCCGGGAATTTCCTAAAGTGGGTACCTCGCAGCTGCGCTCAGCGTGTAGATGCGAGAGGACTGGCCGGAAAGACTGGCATTCAGTGACTTGTGCTGTGGAACGTTCAACAGGTCACTTCTCTTTGTAGGCCTCAGTTTCCCCATCTATCAGCTGAGGTGGTCGTTTTGGGTGAGCGCAGAGTCCCACCCGGCGCGCACGTTCCTTAAGGGAGGACATCTAGGGGTTGGAGGTCAGTACCTCTGGAAACAAAAGAGTTAAAAGTCACTATTCTATCCCATCACCTGCACCGGTGGGAGTGGGGTGCGCAGAGTTCGCTCCTAATCCACCTCCCTGGACCCGGCTTTGGACACCGCGGTCCCCTAAGACCGAGAGGGAGAGATGCAGCTCCCTGGGGTCGTGGGACCGCGACATGGAAGCGATGGATGGGGAGATTTAGCCGGCCCAGAGGAAGGTGAAAGTACAGCAGATTGTTGTGCGTGGCCCCTGGACTTTGGGGATTCAACGCCCCCTTCCTCTGCCCCGTTCCACAGAGGTGTAACACTCAGAAAAAGGCACCAACGCCGAGTAGAAGCGAAGAACTTTATTAAAAGTCGACAGCCAAATGTGCCTTTAAGATTCTTCCCCTCTCCCCTACTGGTAGTTAACATGAATAACAGTCTCTTGAGGGGAAAATGCATATTCCTCGGCCCAAGCTGGCAGATTTTTTAGGGCCGGGTCACTGCGTTTTTTGACAAGCTGAGGTTTGTAGCTCAGGGCTGGGCTGGAGAAGGCCTTAGAGAAACCCAGGTCCTCAGTGGTTCCCCATCTATTCCTTAAAGGTGTCCCTGGTATCTAAAAGGTCTGGGCCTGTGGGGCTCCAGAAGCGACCTCTTACTGTCTGCAGGGTCAGAAGCCAAGGGTGGTCAGTGATGGGGGGATCACAAGGCTCCAGGAATGTTGGTTGCCGGGATTCTCTTAAGCTCACTGAGGCAAGAAGACTGCAAGCATATAAAAGTCACTAGGGACCAACAACTGCCACCTTGTTTTGTATTAATGGGGAAACCAAATCTCAGAGAGTAAGTAGCTTCCCCACGTTCACACAGCTGGTAAGAGGCAGAGCTAGAATTCGAACTGAAGTCTTCCTTCTTCAGATGCTTGGTTTTCACCCTATACTTTGCCTCTCGTGTTAGCCAAGTGGTTGTGGTGGTTTTAAAATATGCTTTCAGGTTCTTTATCACTCCTTCCAAAGGATGGAATCTTATGAGACTTAGTGACTCATTGCTAATGAATAGAATATGGTAGAAGTGATGCTATGTGAATCTTAAGAGTAAGTCATGCAAAGGAGACTGTTTCTCAGAAAAACCAGCCACCATATTGAGAGGGAGCCCAAGCCATAGGGTGAGGCCACATGCAGGTGTTCTGGCCAACATCTGCTGCTATGCTCCCAGCCAACAGCCAGAATGAAGCACCCAGTGGGTGGTAAACTGAGACTTCACATCATTCCAGCCTCCAGCTTTTGAGTTGTAGAGTTGGCATTCCAGACATGGAGCAGAGAAAAGCCAGCCTTGCTGTGTGCCCTGTCTGAATTCCTCTCCTACAATTGGAGAAATAATAAATGACCATTGTTGTTTTAAGCTAGTACGTTCTGGGGTGATTTGTTATGCAGCATTAGATAACTGATACTGTGGGTTTCCTGAAATGACAAATAACAAAGTAGATTTGGGGTATTCATTCAAACAGTAAGTACTTACTGAGCACCTTCTGTGTGTCTGGCTCTGTACTGGGCGCTGGGGATGTGGCAGTGAAGAAAAGGGATGTGGTCTTTGCCTAGCAGGGCTGATGGTCTGTTAGTGGAGAAGACATTTTAACATGATTCCTATAAAGTGCTCTGCCAGAGGGTAGTTAACAGGAAGCTGTGGGAGTGCATACCCAGGGCAACTTCCTGGTCAGGAGGGGAGTTGGGGAAAGAGGAAGTGAGTTAGGTACAAGGCCAGCATGATCTAGGCTAGAGAATTTCCTGGCATCATTGCATAGAAGTGGGAAGGGGTATGTGTCAAGCGAGGGGGCATGCAAATAGATTAGAAAATGGTGTCTAACCCAATCTCCTTTTAGCCAGAAGCCCAGAGAGGGCAAGGGTCTTGCCTGGCATGACACAGCTTGTGAACTGGGCCTAGATCCTGGGTCCTTCATCAAACCCTCCCATGATTCCTTGACACCTATGCCCTGGGGACAACTCCTCTAACAGACACATGGGGAACTCCTTATTTGGCTTAAAGCTTTTATGACCATTATCTCTTTTGCTCTCTTCACAGAAACTCTGGAAGAAGTTAGGGAGTATGATTCCCATTTTACAGATGAAGAAATGATGCAGGAGAGAAGCTAGGCAAATTATATACCTAGTGCCAGAGCTGGCACAGCAAGAGTTGCTGGGTGCAAGTGACTTTGATGATGACAGGGATGATGATAGTGATGTGTAGCGCACATCATGTATCACGGTTATTGTCGGCATACTCTGGACTGATGGTCTGGAAATGAACACACGTTGTCTCAGGGCATCCACACGTTTATTAAAAAATCTGCTCTGACTCATTTTCTATTCTTGTGACAATGAAGCTGGAGTCAGATTCCCAGAGAGAAGAGTCTAGTTGAGTTAGCTTGGTTGGCTCCTGGGCCCACTCCTTGGCTGGAGGAGGGTGGGGGCAACTTCACTAGCTGCCCCACCAAGACTGCAAGTGGTGCGGGCAAGGGGGTGCCCTAAAAGTAAATGAGGTGCTATTAGTAAGAGAAGGGCACAAAGGCACACAGGTATAGATGTGTTTGTAACAGGTAGACACGGTATGCCTGCACTGTCCAGTATGGTGGCCAGTGCCAGTTATTTAAATTTGAATTTAATTAACATGAAATAGAATTAAAAGTTCAGTTTCTCAGTCACACTAACCATATTTCCAGTATTTAAGAGTCACATATATCCCACGGCTGCTGTAATGAACAGCACAGATGATAGAACATTTTCATCATTGCAGAAATTTCTACAAGACAGCACTACTTTGATTCTTACTTAGGATTCAACTCTTTTTCTTTTCTTCTTTTACCTCATAAATTATGAACACGGAAACAGCAAAAAAGGTAAGTCAGAATCTTCATTCATTCGTTCAACAAACATAAACTAAGTGTGTACTCTGAATTATCCATGGTTGTAGGCACCACGGATACCGGGGAGGAACCTTGGAGAGTTTCTGGTCCAGTGGATCTCACATTTGGATCACCCAGGAGCTCTTAAAATGATTGGTACCTGCGTCAACCTCTGCAGATTCTTATGAGATTGGCGTACGGGGCCTGGTACCCATAGTTTAGAAAAGCTCCCCAGGTGATGCTAATATGTAGCTGGGCTTGAGAACCACTGAAATCTGGTCTGACCAGTGAAGTGAATTTCATCCGATAACCTGAAAACCTGAATCTGCAAGGGTCTGACTTCCACTCCTGCAGTTCTTACGAAATCAGAGTTCTGTATGGATTTGGCATCTGTCTGAATTGAGTGCACCCTTCTTAGAGGAGAACAAGTCTATTCTTCCTTAACCCAAACAGAATCCAATTCACTTCAAATAAAGTGCCAAAAAAGAACTTCTGGTCTGGGGTTTATTTCAAATCACTTCTTTCTCAAACCATTCTTGTGTTTCGTGCCTGGACCTGCATTATTCAGCCAAGTGGGTGAAATTCCTGTAAAAGTAGCTACCCCTCACTGGGCACCTGGTGTAGGCCAGGTGCTTCCCATGCACAGTTTCGTTTATTCCCCAGGACAATCTCGCAAATTAGGTAATGCTGACACCAGTTTACACACAAGCAAACTGAGATTCAAAGACATTAAGGATTACAACGTGGCCTACTCAGCGCGGCTGGGATTCCAGCTCCAGCGCATGCTCTTTCCCTGCACCACCCTGCAGCTACCCCACTGTGGAGAGTGCAGGGCGGCTGGCAGACGGCAGCTTTCTGCTCTGGCTCCACATAGGAAGGAAAGCTCTGTGCAGGTGAGCTGCAGCCCTTACTTTGTGTAACAGTGGAAGCTCCAGAACTGATATGATTCGGACAATTGTTACCTGCGCTCAATGAGAGTACTGGGAGCCTGGAGGGAAGGGGGATTTGCGGATAAGACAGGTGAGCGGATTTGGAGCGGAGTCCTTTTAGTTGGTGGCTGTGCCTGGATTCTTTTTACTAAGGGATTTGGAGGAAGCAGCTAAGAGCAGTGTTGTACCTGGAGCAGTTAGCTCTTCGACACCTAGCAATTATGGTGCATGCTTGATATAAGTATCATCTATTCTTGGCCTGGACTCCCGTGGTCTGGCAGAGTGTCTGTGTCGCCATGTATCTTTGTAATCTGAGTCCCTGCCTGATACTTCCTGGGCAGCCCAGCCTGGTCTCTGGGGACTCAGAAGGGCCAGGACTCATTGTGTCTATTCCAAAGGACTCTAACAGACAGGTCTCACCCTTGTCATTCTCCAGGGGCCACCTCATACAGTAGTAGGAGATCCAGGCCTTGGTGAGCAGCAAAAGCTGGACATAGAATGGATCAGGGCTTGTCTGTGTGGCATTCAGCAGGTCTATGTGGGAGCAAAGCCATGACTGGTCACAGAGGAATCGCAGAGTATCACAGCTAGAAAGACCCTTAGAGATCTTTTTTCCTAGCTTCCATTTCAAAGATGGGAAATTGAGGCCCAGGGAGGTGACAGGACTTAGGATTACACCGCCAGTTAGTGTTAGGGCTCACACTTGAACTCAGGTCTCCCCTCCTTCCTGGCCCAGTCTGCCTTCCCCGATGTGTCCCCTAGCAGGGGAGAAACTGATCATAGGTGAGTGCTTAAGAGCATTGCAGTGTCAAGGGCTAGGGAAGGTCTTCCCACATTTGTTTCAGGGTGTGCTGGTGGGTGGCTGGGGACAGAGTGTTTATTTAGGAAGGTTCTCTTCAACCTGGAGGACGGGGTGACGGCCCCTCCCTTTTCCAGGCAGATCACATTCATACAGACTTGTGTCCCTCCTATTGTCAGGAACATGGGGTTTCCTTGGACTGTTCTTCACCATGCACTGCAGCAGGTGTCTGGCTAGTGGGGGGTGATTGAGTCAGTCAGTCAAGAATGACTGGGCTGTGGTAGTTGCTCTCAAGCCGTAGTCAGCTCTGGCTGTCCCAGAAAGAATCAAAGGCCAATCTCAGCCTCCTGGGTCACTGGAAAAGCCCAGACTTTGTGACAGGGAGAAACAGAGGGTGTTCAGAGATGCTCATGCATCCTGAAGACTAGATCAAAACCATTTCCAAGTTGTAGTACTCTAGGTCCATGAGGTGGGCTGGGTTTATTTCTTGAGTTTTGGCTTCGGTGGAAGATTTCACTTTAGTTTGACAACAATTTTTGGGTGCCCGCTATGGGCATGGCATAGCCTAAGGTGCTGCAGGACATTCGGATATGCAAGACGTTACTATGGCCCTCTGGAGTTATACCTAATAACTTATTGAGCCCTTACTGTGTACCAGGGGCTCTGTGCATCGTATTTTATGTAATCCTTACCATAACCTGCAAATAGAGATTCTATTTTCCATTTTTCAGATGAGGAAATGGCCTCGGAGAAGCTAAATGTTTTTGGGTCATAGCCAGTGAGTGGCTGAGCACAGTCAGAGCTGGTGCCCTGTCTGCTGTTCCAGGGGGCCACCAGATAACTGCAGTACCTGGAAGGGTCAGGCCAATGCCTGACACAGGCTCAAATAAAATGTTTGAGGAGCACAGAGGGAAAGATTTGTTCTAATCCAGGCCACCGTGTTAAGCTGTAGGCACTGCTGATATGTGGACCTGCACAATTCTGGTTGTGGGGTCCTGTTCTGTGTACTATAGGATGGTTGGTGGCATCCAGGCCCTGTACCCGACTAGATGTCAGTGGCAACCTCCCCAATCACGAGAATCACTCCCAGTTGGGAACCACTGGTTTTAGGTAAGAAATAGCCTTCATACTGGGCCTATGGAGATTTTAGAGACAAGAAGAGGGTTTTGGCAGCTGAAGAAAGAAGGGAAAAACTCACTTGTTCAGTGTTTTCCCATTTGAAAAAAAGTGTCCGCTTAGATTTTCCAATTTGGTATTCCCACTTCCCTGTGGCTGGCACATGTCAGCATACAAAGTGAATGGCAGCCCCATAAAGTTGTCCCCGGAATGCACTGCAGGCTGGGGCTTCTCGTCAACTGCAAGTGACCTCGATAGCTGGCTCCTTCCCGCCTCTGTTAGTTCAGCCTGTAGTTAATGCCTATATTTTGTCTACTCCCCTTCCAGCGGGCTTTTAGGGAATCCGTTTCATCATCAACCACCACCACCAATACAGACTTATTTGAGGTGTGGCTCTGTGTTAAGGGCTTTATAACAATTGGCTCATTTAATCCTCACAGCACCCCTAGAGGAAGGTGTTCTTATCATCCTCATTGTGTTGGAGGAAACGAGGGTTAGGAGAGGGAAGGAACATGCCCAAGTTCACGGCCATGCTAACTGGGGGCAGAGGCAGGATTTGAACCCAGACCTTCCTGAGCCTTCTCTCTTAATCACTGTGCTCTGGTGCCTCCAAAGATGCCCTTCCCACATTGTGCCCCCCACGGGGCCTCATGAACCCCTATGATGTATCCACAGGAGAACGTGGGTGGCAGCCGGCCCAGCTGGCATGGCAGAGTTTGGGGTGAGGTGGGGGGGCGGTGACTAGAATGCCCTTCCTGCCCCATCAGTTATGCAGGTGAAGGGAAGGCAGCGTTTCTGGTGGGTGCCCTCCCTGGTGAGGGGCGATTATCTGGCTTGCTTATGTTGGGCAATCAGAGAGGGCTTCCTGTGGGCAGGGCAGAGCACCCAGCCAGGCTGCAAGACAAATGGGCAGCATATGCGCTCCAGCCGGCGCACGATGGGCGTGCGATTCTGCATCTGCCAGCAGAGCAGTAGCACTGTGTTATCGTGGGAGGAGAGAATACGCACACTGTTTGGGGCTGGGTCCTGAGGTCTCTTTTTCTTTATCCTCATCCCTTCTCTCTGGGGTCACGGCCCCCGTGGGAACATTAGTTTGGAAGCCTGGGCGTTTTTAGCTCCCACTGGGTCAGGCCAGCAGATGCAAACGGGCCCTAGAGGAATCCCCTTAAGGAAATCTTGACATTCCTGTTTTTTCCAGCTCACAAAGGACCCTTGTTCACTCCCCTACTGCTGTGGGGAGACACGGAGTGATTGAGAGGATGCTGAGATGGTCCTTGAAGATGAGAGAGAAGGATGGCCTGGCGCGTTCTCATCCGTCACAGGCAGGCTGTGTTAGGGACAACACAGACGGCAGGTTCCAAGGTTCCAGGTGAGACAGTATTAAAACAGCACCTTGACAGCGTTTGCTGGGTGGGATGAAGGAGGCTTCTCTACCTTGGGAGGGGCTCCTTACACCACGATGGCTGGGCCCTGCCCCTGAAGTTCCTGACTCAGTGGGTCTCAGAACCTGCATGTCTGACAAGCTCCCAGGTAATGCTGCAGCTGGTCTAGGACTTCACTGTGACAATCACTATGCTCAAGTATAATTTTCAAAAAGGTAAAATTATGGCTCTCATACAAATATAAAATGAATATGTGTTGAAGATTTTATGGAACTCATTAATTAATGAGGGAAGCAGAAAATTGTTAAAACCAGTTAAGGGAAAAATTTAAAGACGGACAGACACACACACACACACACACAATCAGTAATGCTGAATTTGTCAGTGGGCATAAAACTGGTTCATATCCTATGAGTTGGAATGGGGTTATCTTTTCTGAAAATCCACGTATCTCGACTGGACCAAATTTCTTTGGATTTCTACGGCTAAGAATGATTTGCATTACTATCAGTTTTTCTACAGCTAAACTTATGTCCTTATAGAGTTAGTTATACAATAGCCTCATCAATAGACAGACAACCATACGTGTCCACCCTATGGAATCCGATAATCCCTGGAGAGCTCCTGACTCATTTGGGGGACCTGTTAAACACAGATTTCTGGGTCCCACCCCCACAGTTATTGCTACGCTGATGGGGGGAGGATCCAAGAGACTGGAAGGGAGTGACGTAGGCGTAAATGACAGCAGAGCCATTCTCGTTTTTGTGTTTCATAAGTAACCTTAATGTCCCCAGGACTTCCTTCTTGGCCATTTTCTTCTTCAGACCAGTGGAAAGAGGAAGGAGACGAGGACCCGGCGGTGTCTGCGGCAGGCAAGGCCTGGCAGGGCAGGAGGGTGCTTGCGAGGCTGGGCTCAGACAAGGGGGTGTGAGTCACCAGTTCAGACTCAGAGGCAGCTGACAGTGAGACTAACCCACTGCCAGGGACTGGTCCCAGGAAGAAGCCAAGTCTTGCTTCAGTCTGTTCTGCAGTTGAGGATTCCTGGGAAGATAGAAGGGAGGCAGAAGGGCTTAGTAGCCCCCAGCACGGGCTGATCAAGGTGTGGGAGAATTTTCAGTGGCAGTTCCAGGAGCTCATAGATTGAATGAGACCTTGTACCAAGTGTATCAAGTCCCTGGGTTTTGATGGAATCATGTGCTTTTTGAGATTTTTTTTCTCCCCGAGGCCATCTAGTGGCTATTGGGTAAAACTCAGACTCAGATTGAAAACTTGACTTTTTGTTTTGTTTTGTATTTTTCCATAGTGTTTATTCCAAACCAGTAATTCTGTTCTTGGCCTCTGATGTCACTTTTTGGCTGTCCTGGTTGTAGAACCTTGGCATCTTGGTTAATCAATAGCTACTGGGAAGGATGCCTTAAGAGTATGTAGACTGGCTTTCCAAAGTCATGTATTCGGCGGTGTTGGTGAGAAAGAATATTTTAAATTTGTATAAAATTTAACATGTTGCAAAGTATTATATTTTCCCGGGACATGATTTCATTCAATTAATATCTTTAATGTTTGCCCACTACAATAGCCTAAAAAAATCACAGATCTAGAAATAAATCTAACAAAGCATGTACGAGACCTCTTCATTGAATGGCATATTATCATTGAAAGAAAATAAAATCTAAGTAAATTGAAGGCTAGACCACGTTTGTGGATGGAAGGACTCAAGAATGCAAAGACGTCAGTTCCCTCCAAATTAATCCTTTGGAGGTTAAAGAATCAAGACTTAACAGATCTATATAGCACCAGGGCAGTGTGGTATTCCTTTATTTTAGGTTTTCCTTGTTCGTGTGGTTCTGTAGCTGGGCCCTCCTGGATGGAGAGTGTGGGAAGCATTTGAGGTTCCAGTGCACGTCCAGCAGTGTGGGCTGGTGGTGTTGTCTTTGTACGTGAAAGACAGGACATGGGCCCATTCTCTTTGGTAAACCAGAGAGCTACTTTGTTCTGAAAATCGGAGGTTTTGTTTGGTTGGTTGGTCATGGCAGGAAGTCATCTGATGGGCTACCCAGCAGCGCCAGGGATGCCACGCTCTGACCACCGGGATGCTTTAAAATTCCCGGAAGGCATTGACCCCAGAGGTCGCATTTGCTCTCAGTTTTGCATGTGGGCGTCACATAAAATGGGCTATTTATTTATGTTTACCAATTTACTTGTTCAAATAGCTTTTCATTATAACAAAAGAATAAATCCTACATATTGAAAATTTACAAAATGCAGACAGGCAAAAAGAAGGATTTAAGAAGCAAGTAATCCCAGCACTGAGGGATCAGGGCCAACTCATCCAACAGGTATAGGAAGCACAGTGCCTATGACCCATAAAATGTTCTCATTTTAATTTCCCTTAAAATCAGAAGAAAAATGAATATAATCATAATGAACATATACTACTCAGTCTAGCCTGGATTCTATTCATCTTTATACCAATGCAGTCATAAAATATAATTTTCACATTTTTTAGTAGAGGACAGGACCCACAAAGGCAAAAGTGCCTAAGGCCCACAAAAGTCATAATGCGACCCTCGCAGGAATAACTACTTTTAACGTTTTCTTTTGCACATCCTTCTAATCCCCCTGCGTCCCATGTACGCACAAATTGATATAGTTTTTAGAAAATGTGATATTTGCTCAGAACTTTATGACTTTTTTAACTTAAAAGAATCGTTCATGCCTTTCCACGTCATCAAATTTTATTCTAAAGTATTTTGCTTTACTCTTTTTTATGTTAATTAGCCCAATTTAATCATTCCCACTATATATCATAACATCACACTGCATTCCATAAATATATGCAATTATGTCAATTAAAATAAAATAAAATAAAATAAATAAAAACAAATAAAACCTCACCAAATGCAAGTTGGTTAAACTCTTAATCAACTTTACTCTTTTATTTTTAGTTGTAAAAGTACATTCATAACATCCTTCTTAATCCCTGCACAGTGTTCTGGTGAGTACATGTGCTGTAACACATTTAATCTATTCTGGGTGTTTCCAGGGTTTGCTATTACCAATGACCCTCAGATGAACATTCTTCTGGCAAAATTACTGCATTCATCCGTGAATATTTCCTTGGACTAAATTTCTAGATGTATAATCTTGAAACTTAACACTGAAGGAGTTAAGAACATGCCACCCCAAGATAGGCTGCCCTGGCGTATTGACTATTCTGAGTTAGAGGTACTTAAAAAATGGCAGGTGCAAGATCACCCTGAACTTCTTTCTGTTTCTTAAACGTGGGAGACGACATTCCTGTATGAACGATGTTCTGGAAAGAGTATCATTCCTCTCATCAGGAACGGGAAGCTGAGAATGAGGGAAATCTGTACAAACAAACCTTGTTAGACTAACCCTTATCTTCTGAGTCACTTCTCCACCCAATTATCCATCCTAGCCCAAGCCCCTTTGCTGTGGCACATTTTCATAATTCACTACTTTTTGTCTACTGCAGCACATAAGCGTTTGACTCTGTGTCTCTTTGGGTCATTTCCTTATGAGGACTCCTGTGCCATGTAAACTTATATTCAATAAATGTGCATGCTTTTCACCTGATGATTTCCTCCTGTTGTGTCAGTTTCATTCTCAGGCCCAGCTGAAAAGTCCTGGGGAGGGCAGAGGTAAAATTCTGCCTCTGTACAATACATCATACTGCACTTACATCAACCGTGGATGGGGAGGAGTGCATATGGGCCATTTGTGATGCTACCTGTAAGATGTCCCGGGACCCTGTCCTCCACCAGCAGCACTGAAGTGGCTTCTCTTTGGTGTAGGAAGGATGTCTCTGAGAGTGTGACCACTGGAAGCCTGGGGGATCACTGTGTCCTCGGGTCCCATCTCAGTGTACGGCACATGGTGGCAAGTTCATCTACTTGCCAAATGAACAGATGAATGAATGTAGACTCGGGATAAATCTTAGTCCACAAACTCAGATATCCAAGAATATTGCATTTCTTTGTACTCCTTAGGTGAATTTAGTATTATCCTACCTGTGAAATTGGTGGGAGATTAATTTCAGTGTTTACTGGGTCTCCCCTACAGTGTTCCACCTGCTGCAGGTCATACAAAGTTCCTAAAGCCTTAAGCACTAAAGCCTTATCTGGGACGCTCTACCAGGCCCCAGCCCCACTGGTCATTCTGAGACCCCTGTGGCTCAGCTTGTGTGGTCCTTTTCAGCTCCTGCCTCTGCTGCATCTGCACCACATTTGGGGCCAGGGACTCTGGGAAGACTTGAAGCCTTCCGTGCCTGGGGCTCAGTACACCTAGGTGTGTCACATGGCCACCTGTCCCTTCAGATCTTGCCAGAAAGAGATACACAGTTCCCTACCGCAGGCTGGTGTGACCTGCTACATGAACAAATTTCAATGACCCCTCTGTGTTTTTTTATAATCCTCTCCCTTAACTAACTACTTGACCTTTTGGGTTGTTTCCCAGAAATGGTGGAATCTCTGCAAGGCCACAGGAGTTGCGATTCTGAAGGCCCCTGGGCAGATTTCTTGATGCCAACACTCTCCATCCCTCACTGAGCTGCCCCATGCACGTAGCTCCTCCTTAAATTCGACACAACCTGCCCCAGTGCAAGTATCCCCTTGTTAATTTCAACAGGACCTGACATGCTGACCCTTGTTAATTTCCCCTTTTTAAAAATCCCTTATTCTTCCTTAGTTGGGGAGACAGATTTGAGGTTGCTTCTCCTGATTGCATGTCAGATGTCTGACAGATGTCTTAAGTATTAAAATTTCCTTTCTTCCTTGGCAATCCTCATCTTTGTGCAGAAAGTAACTGGACCTAGGCCGAACTCCTCTCTGTGGTCTGGATAACCCTTTTCCTCTTGCTACTCTCACTCCCCTCTTCATGTAGGACACATCTCTTCCCGACATTTCCTTAATTCTTGTCCCCGACTCCACCAGCAGCAAATAGCAAAGGAGGCATTGATTGACTTGAATTTCTTTTGCTTTCTGCCCTGCAAAGTCCCAAAGGCAAGCAATTCCAACAGGCTGGGCTACCTGCTTAAAATCAGAGCAGGGATAAATATAGGGGACAGTAAGCCCAAATTATAATCTCAAATGATTCTGCTGCAAATGGATTCATAAAATGTTAATGTTAGTGGTAATACCTTTACAGAGAGGATCCTCTTGTAGTGATTGAGCCGGCTTCAGGATGCACTTGGCAGTGGAGAAGAGAGAAGTGGGGCTCTGCAGCCATTTAAGTCACTTCTGCACTTTGGTCGCAAGCACAAATGCCACAGATGCAGGGATTGGCAAAAAGGAGTTTCTCCTTGTCCAGTTTTTCTTTTCTATTTCTCTCTCCTTTGGGATTGATATTTTCCAATGTTAAGCATATTGATGTACATATAATTATATTATAGATTTCATTTGTGTAGTGGTGTAGAGGAGGTAGAATTCTACCTCTACCCTATTAAGGGTTTTTGGCTGGGTCCAAGAATGAAATTGACATGAGATGGATCAAAAGGAGAAGAGCATACACATTTATTTAAGGCAAGTTTTACATTTCACGGGGAGTCTTCCTAAGGAAGTGAACACCCAAAGACTCAGTTAGAGATGAACACTTACATACTGAGTTAGACAAAGAGTAAGTTGTAAAAAAGTAACTAAATTATGTGAGGAGGCTAAAAGAAGGTAAGAGTTATTTTAACAAGGTCTGTACAGAATTCTCTCAACTTCCAGTTTTTGTTGACAAGAATGTTACTTTCCTTCTAGTACAGGGAAGGCATCCTTCACAAGGGGAATTTCATCTCCGGCTTTTAAGAAATGGAAGGAAGGTCAGAGTGAGCTACTTGCACCTGCTGTTTTTCAAGTGGTTAACTCAAAATAGTGTGCCAGGGTAGCATATTCTGTGGTAGCATGTTCTTAACTCCTTCAGTGGGAATGAGGCAGTTGGAAACATTGTATGACTTTGAGAGGAAGCCCTGTGTTTTCTTAAACCTTTGTTTTGCCTGTGCCTTAAGTGCACCTGCATTTTTGCAGTTTCTTACAAAGAAACTTCCTTTTGAGAGTCAAACTATTTCAACTGAAGTTATTTCCAACCAGAGGGAAACGTTTGAAAGCTCAGCCTTTGTTAGCCCAAAGAACATTGTTTCAACGACAGGGATGGAAGTAGTCATTTCCTTTGGGATGCCTGTGCCATTGAAACAAACTTTGCTTTTCGAAGCAAATGTTTTGACTTTAAAGATGGCATCCAAGTGTTACAACTTCTAATAGTTCCACTCTCATTTTTTATAGTGCTATGATGGTCAGGTTTTTTTGGGTTTGAACAAGAAAACACACTTTGAGCTGGGCACTGTGACTCACATCTGTAATCTCAGCACTTTGTAAGGCTGAGGCAGGAGGATTACTTGAACCCTGGGGTTGAAGACCAGCCTGGGCAACATAGTAAGACCCCCATGTCTAAAAAAAAAATTTTTTTTTTTAAATTAGCCAGGTGTGGTGGTATGCACCTATAGTCCCAGCTACTCAGGAGGCTGAGGCAGGAGGATCATGGGAGCCCAGGAGAAGTTTGAGGTTATAGAGAGCTATGATCATGCCACTGCACTCCTGCTGGGCGATAGAGCAAGACCATGTCTCTAAAAAGAAAAAAGAAAAGAAAAACTGTGCTCTGGTTAACTTGGCTAATGTGGAAAGGCAGGGTGGTACTATGGTGAGGAGCAAATCCCTTAGAGCCTGGCTGCCTGAATTTGCAATCTTTATTGTGCCCCTGGACTCTTCAGCAAGTTATGTAACTGGTCTGGTCTCAGTTTCTGCCTGTATAAAATAGGGGTGATGGTAATATTTACTTCCTATGACTGTTATAATTATTAGTGTATTCAGAGCACTTAAAGATGGCTAAGTGCTAATCCAATAAAGACTGTTGTTTAGTTAACAGTATCATACCCATGTAAATGTCCTGATTTTGCTAATAGTGCTGTGATTATGTAGGATGTTACCATTGGAGGAAGCTGAGTAAAGGGTACACGGGAACTCCATAGTATTTCTGTGTGTATTTCAATGCAAGCCTGAAATTATTTCAAAATAAAAAGTTTAAAAGCACTTAGAACAACTGTATTTGATTGCATGATTCTTTGAATAAGGTTTGTCTGTGACAGGAGGCTGTAACTCTCTGAAGTTAAGGACCATGATTGTTTTTCCCCCTACAACCTAGCATGGTGCCTAGCACACAGTGGGCCTTCAATAACTCTTTGCTGACTGAATGAATAAAGAAGAAGTTGAGATGCTGAGGGCTCCAGTAGGAGCCCAAGCAACAGAACAGAATCAAGCCAGTTCCTGCATTAGGTGGCGGGAAGAAGAGAGGTGAAAGGGCCATGCACCAGTATTTGGTAGAACCTTCAACACACACGTGCACACGCACACACATGCACACACACAAAGGCAGCTGATCCTGTGCCAAGTAGGGAAGCAGTTTGAATCAATGCCTGGGTGGATGGCGTGTGGGGCAATGGCAACAGGAGCAGGATGGCGAGATGATTGCTAAAGTAATTCAGCAGGTGCGGCTCAGAGCCAGAGGCGACCACAAGAACGTGGGATGAATCCATATCATCCAGATCTTGGGTGGCTCAGTGAACTCAGCTGACAGTTTTACTAAATAAACACAGACCATCTTTTTCTGTACTTAAATGTGATGAAAATTGTTTTAATGTTGTTCTAGTCTAAGGAATGCTGGAATGCTGCCTATTTTGCTAGACCATATTGGGAAGCAGGGAAAGAGGGTCAAATTCAGGAATTAAGCTGTGCTGCTGGCGGTGTCAGGATCACACCACTTACACAATGAGCCTATCAGCATATCACAGAGCTTAAACTGATAATACTATTTGTGATTTGGAAGGGTTCTAGAGCTTGAGAGGTGCTTTGCTGTATTTGTGACTCTAAGAAATACAAAGAGTTTTGGAGTGAATTAAATTTCTGTATTATAGACAAGAGTGTTAAATCAGACTTTGCAAACAATTTCCAAGTAAAACTTAGAAGGTCTGAAATCATTCCCGAGAAGCTATTTAAAATGCCTGACTTACATACCCTGTATATAACATATATAATAGAAAATTTTTGTTTGGGTTTTAAAATAAAAGCCAAATACTGAAAATATTTCTCCCCTTTTAGGGTCTCCAGCCAGACTTAAGAATTAAGTCAACATAGATTAACAGGAGAAAAGTATATAGATTTTTACATGCACATGGGAGCTCCCATGGGAAAGTGAAGACCCAAAGAAGTGGCAAAACCTAAGAGCTTATATACTAGGTTGAACAAAGAAAGGACATTGTGGAAAAGGAACTAAAACATAGAAACTAAAGGAACATGAGTAATTTCAATAAGGTCTGTTCATACAGATTTCTCTTTCCGCCATGACTCTCCATCTCTGGTAATAAGAACATTTCTTTCCTCTCATTACAGGGAGGGTACTTTTCACAAGGGAGAGTGATCTCCTGCTTTTAGGAAGAAACGGGAAGGTCGGGGCATCCCTTTTGTACCTGCCATTTTTCAAGTGCCATTAGTCCAAAATAATCCTCCTGCTGATGTGGCATATTTTGGGGGGGCATATGCTGCCACCCCTCAAAACCATGGACCGTGTGTGGGACTGTGGATCTATTTTTGGTGTTCCTCATTCCCTTCCCACATACTGTATTGTTTTAGTTCTGGTCTCTTAATTCTGGTAACAGATGCAATATCTTCCATTGACTTTACTGTCTGTGGAGAGGTACACGCAAAATCTGTTTCCGACTCCCTCTGGCTATCATGTGATATTAACAGTACTGTTAGGAAATTAAAGCTGCCCTAGGAACTGTAGTTTCAAGAGCTTAAATCAAATTGGAGGCTTCAGTTGTCCCCTTGGTCTGGCTCAGTCTTGATTTGTTCTGTGAGTACTCGTTGCAAGCTGGCCAGTTACTGTGTTGCCATAGAGAAGGCCTAGGAAAATTTCAAAAAAGAATCTCTGAACTGTTAATTTTTGTATAGTAATGTATTTTAAAATGAACAAAATGCTTATTCTTAGAATTCAAAGAAAACCTCAAAACAATCTTACTCTTTGGAAGTATCACATGTACTCAAATTTGTACTTAAGTTGGCAAATGGTTTGAGACCATTTATGTTGTTTTTAAAATAGCTTGATCTTGATCCTTATGTAAAAAACGTGTTATGACTTGGTGTCATTATTATTTGAGGTGCTAAGGATTGGTGTTAAAGGCTTATTTGGTCTGTAGTCAGGTCATGCCATGTCAATAAATTTTATTTTGGGATGTTGGTATATTTTAGAAAGATCTAATTAGTTAGCATCTTTAAGCAGGGTATGTTCTAAAACTTATACTGTTATTTATAGAATTTAGGAAAGATGTTACATTATTCAGAATAGCAAGTGTTACTGTAATACTTATGTTTGTTTTCTTAGTGTTTTTTTTTCAAGTGCAAAACTAGTAATTAAATCTATATCTTGTGATTGTTTCCTGGTCTGTATTTTGAAATAGTTTTCCTTCTTTTTTCCCTAATTTTGATCGTGAAGATGCGTTTAGACATTGAATTTGTTTGGACAGTGAATGGTTTTGTTGAAGGCACAATTAATCATGTTGTCTGTATATCTGAAATTCACAGCCTATAAAAATGGTTAACAGGAAAATAATTTGAAATGATAACTAGAATCCAAGCAAACTACTAAAATAAATAAACTAAATGTAAATAAGATAAATACTGTAACAGACAAATCAAGATTTCTTGTTTCCTAGGTTTTCACTAAGGTTTGGGTTATTGGGAGTTAAGATTTCTGGTTAATGTATGTGATACTATATATTATATAAAGTGAGTCAAAATTATGTAAGATGTTTTTTATAAAGAAAATTATAAAATGGGCATGAGATGCTGTTCTTTATTAAAAATATTTTTAAAAATTCAGAGGTTATTTAAGGGTATGAAACAAGATAAAAAGAACCATAACTAGGAGAGAGAGATGTGAGAAAAGTTATAAATATGAAGATATATTTGATAAATAAGGTTAAATAGAAAGGAAAATAATTTTATAAGAAAAGGACCTTATATGGTAAATTTTTTGGTCCTAAAGTAAAATGACTGATTATTTAAGAGAAATTTAGAACAAAACAAAAAGTCCAAGTGTGTCATAGATGGTCTATGTAAGTTATGATAAGGTTCATAAAAATTTATAAAGGAATTTTATAAGTGATCAAGTTGGCTATAATTAAAAGGAAAAATTTTCAGGTTAAAACAACAAAGTTCTCTTAAAATATTCATTTGTTCTTAATAAAATTACAAGAAGTTTTAATTCTAATTCTATAATCTTCTTTTGAAACTTCTCAGATTTATACCTTAGAAGTTCAACTTTTGCTGTGTCTTGCTTTCAGCTTTCCCATTGAGAAGGCCTGAAATGGTAACCCTCTCTCTCTTTCAGCCTTTTCATCAGCTCCTGTGACTTCCCCCTCCTCTGGTTCTAAGTCTGCTGTTAAGGTCTGGTGCTGAAATGTTTGCCTCAAAGATCAGAAAAACAATGTTTTATTCTTAGCTTCTTGATATGTCTGAATTGTTCAATATGGTTAAAGAAATGTGTAAATCTGGGGGACACCAGGCCAGTATTTCCTGGAAGAGATCCCAGACAGGGACGAGTACTTCTTTGGACAGACTCTACTTCTTTGGTGGGGGTGGTTGCGGCTCAACAACATGCACTAAGAAATTTCAGTTGCAGGCCCAACATTTTCATTCTTTCTTGTATGTACCCCAGCTACGCCCCATTTCAGCAGGAAGCAGCCAGAGAGGTCAATATCCTGATTCCCCAAGATTGAGGAAAGAACTAAAAAGAAGGAGGGAGTTGTAACCAGCTCTATGAACAAATTTCAATGACCCCTATGTGTTTTTTTTATAATCTTCTCCCTTAACTACTTGACCCTTTGAGTTTTTCCCAGAAATGGCAGAATTTCTGCAAGAAAAAGGAGGCAAGATTCTGAAGGCCCCTGGGTAGATTCCTGAGCCAAGACTACCCTCTCTCAGTAACCTGCCCCATGCACCAGATCCTTGCTAATTTCCCTACAACCTGCCCAAATGCATGTAGCTCCTTTTTAATTTCCCCTCTGTAAGAAGCCTTATACATGCTTTTAGTCAGAGAGACAGATCTGAGGCTGATTCCCCCTTCTCCCCACTGATGTCTTTTGTATTAAAATTTTCTTTCTTCTTTGACAATCCTTGCTGTTTCAACAATTCGTTATTCTATGCCGCCTTCAATTGGACCTAGGCTGAAACCCTCTTGCAGTGTTGATAACAGTCTTACTAATCAATTGCATTTCTAAACACTCTTAGTAGAACTATTATAAAAGTAATATGTGTTCATTGCAACAAGTGCAAAAAGTACAGAAAAATGTAAAGAAAATAAAAATCAACCATAATTCCACCATGTAGCGATAATCACTGCTGACAGTTTATCTTAGAACCAGATTCAGATATTTTTCTGCCTGAGAGTGGATCTACATACACACAATTGATAAGTTGTTTTTTTTTTCTTTCTGATTATTGTCTGGCGAATTCCTGTCATTGAGTATAGATTAACATCATCATCATCTTTACTGCCTTTATAATATTCCATTTATGTATAGGCTGTAATTTAAACCCCTATTGCTGAACATGCCTGGTCTGTATCCATTTGTGTTACAAGTCAATAGGTATCTTTGAACACACATTCTTGGGAAAATTCTCGGGAGTAGAATTGCTGTTACTTTCAGTTTAGAACTTGATTATAAGTTGTTTAATTTTGAAGGATGTTGAATACCTGTATATATTCAACAGGTCCTCCACAAGAAGACCAGGGCCATGGGGCATGGCATCAGGGCCTCTCAGTGACAGAGATTTGAGCCATGTGTTTAAAGGCTCTCTATTAATGAAAAAACCTAGAATAGAAGGAAGAAACCAAGTCTTGGGTGTCTCTGCATCCTCTACAAATCCTAACACAGCCTTGTGCTGTTTTCGACTGCAAGTTATAGAACACCTGCCTAAGAGTAGCTTACATCAAAAAGCCATTTAATTATCTTGTGTAATTAAGAAGTCTGGGTGTGGACAGTTTAGGGGTTGGTGCAACAGCTCGGTGGTGTCCTTCTGCCCTTTTGCCTTCAGCACACTTCCTGTGCCCAGGCTTGCTGTGTCACCATGGGAGGATGGCTGTCTCAGCACCAGGCATCCTCATCCACACCCTCATCCAGAAACAAGTGGGTGGGCAAGGGCGCTCTCTTCTTGCCTCTCTATTTTTATCAGAAAGAAAAATATTTTCTAAAAGCCACCTAGGAGAATTTTTCTTCTATCTCATTGACCAGAATTGGGTCACAAGGCTCCTTTTAGCTGCAGAAAAGGCTGGGAAGGTGAGTCTTTGGCATTTTCATCCCCTACAATGAGAGGCAAGCTCGTGGGAAGCAGGAGTCAGGGAAAGGCTGCCGGGTTGGCCAGCAACACAATAGGTCACATGCCAGGACAAAAAGTATTTCCTGAGCTGCCATCGAGATCATCTCCTTCCTCCCCTCATCTTCATCGAATTCTTGTGAAGTCACACCAACCATGGAACTGGGGACCATGTGGCTGGGATCCAGTGTCACTGACTCTGACCCCATGCAGCACCCTGGTGAGGCTCTCCCCGTCCTTGGAAGTATCCACCAGGGGACACTGGCTCCACAAGAGGACCAGGGCCATGGGGCATGGCATCAGGGCCTCTCAGTGACAGAGATTTGAGCCATGTGTTTAAAGGCTCTCTGTTAATGAAAAAACCAAGAGAAGAACCCCAACATCATTTAAATATTTGCCTCCAATAGATTAGCTCGCTACATAAAAAGAAAATACTGGAATAGGGCACTGGAATAGCATGATGGCTGACTTTGCGAAAAATATTGACTTAGTGTCCTGCAGCTGGTGTGACCCAGGATGGGGACAAGTTTAAAGTCGAAGGTGGAATACTGTCCTCTTAAAACGCAGGTCTGTGCTTCTTGTATTTTGTTTGATGATCTTTGCAAACCTGAATTTGAGATGCTTTACGAATCCCAGACACAGTAAACAGCCCTGTTGAGCCCCCTGTAATAAGCCCCAAGGCAAGAGCTAAGGACCAAAAGGACCGGAGGTCTCAGGTGCCACAATCTCACAGTTAGTTACTCATTTCCGTCCTCTCCTCTGGTCTGATTTCCCACCTTCCCCAACCTTCTCCCTCCTCCCACTCCCCTTTCTCTTCTCCTAAACTCTCCATCCTCATGTCTGACCTCTTCCTTCCCTCCTTTGAAACTCTGGTCCTTTTGGGCAATGGAAAAGACTGGAATCTGAGACCTGGCCAGCAGCCAGCAGGGGAGAGGGGAACAGCTGCAAGGTCAGACCAGGGTCACCAGAGGGAAAGGGAAGTGAGGCTGCCCGTGCTTCTCCACCCTCTGGGGCGGGCTCACCCCGCTTCGCCTGCCTCTGCAAACCTGTTCCTGGTGAAGGGTGCCAGAATGTGTCACCCCAAAATGTGCCATTTTGGCATAAAAACCATTTTGAGCTAAGGGCACTCGAAAAACAGCACATGCAAGGAGGGCACTCTAATCTCCCCATCTATCCCTGAAAATAGGAGATAAAACTCTCATGTGAAAGATGCCCTCCCCGTGCCGGTGGAAAGGAAACATTCTTCGAGTCACTCAGAAAACACTGTTTGCTGGGCAGATCTTGGCTTGTTTTAAAAGCAACAACAGCATCTCCCAGCATCGCTTCGCTCAGGATTGCTCTCTGCTAAGGAGCTCCTTAAAACCAAACACAGGAAGCACTTTCTCCTTTCTCCTGGGACCAGCATCTCTGTGGGGTGGTTGCCCCATGTCTGGAGTGGGCACTCCTAGTGCTTGGGAGCCAGAGCGGGGGACTGTGTCCCCTGGACTCGGTTTTGGAGTCTCCTCAGCTCTGAGTGTCTGTAGCACCAGCTCCCCATGGGTTGTCTTAAAGTTTCAGGGTCTTAATGGTGTCTAGACTTCAATGCTGCCAGGGCATTGTGTGCTGGTGTTGTTCCCATGGGACACTTCTGAGCTGTCCCTCAGTCTTGTCCACATGTCCCTGGGTGGATATAGATGTCACTCTCCCCTGAATCCTCTGGAGTCCTGGCCTTATCTCTCCGGGTCTGCTGTGGGCATCCTGGGGTTGTGCAGGGCACAGGCTGTCCCTCTAGGGACCCATCCCCTCCCCTCCAGCACCTGCTCAGGAAAAGCTTTCCCTACATTTTTGGGCCTTTACCTATAATCTCAGTTCTTCCCAAATGAGTAGACTTCAGGGGTTGGCAGCTGGGAGTTCTCACAGACTGTCGTCAGCTTCCTGTCCTCCCGCTGCTTCCTTCAGGAAAGGAACATGCAGCCAGGATCTGCTTAAAAGGGGCGAGTATCTCACAACTGTGACCCCACTTCTGAGCACTCGTCTCATGGCACAGTGCCCAGTGTACAGCAGATGCTCGTTAAAAAATAAACAAGCCAGCAAGAGAAAGAACGGATGCAGGCCCCGGGCTCAGAGCTGCGGGGCTGGATCAGACGCCAGCCCCTGGCTGACCTCTCTCTGTGAGTCCCAGTGACCTAACGCACAAAGGAGGGGAGGGATGAGCTCATCGCTGGGACTCTTTCCAGCCCCCACACTCTAGATTTTGTGTCCACAGGGGAAAAAGACAGAACATGTATGCCATCATCCCACTGAGCCTAAGCAGGGAAGAAACTGCCCGTATGATTCAGGCTCACACACACAGTCGCCTCTGAATACATGTCCCCTCTGTCGAATGTCATCTCGCAAATGTCACCAAAGCAACCTGTTGAGGAGGCAAGGCTGCGTGCGTCCATGGTCACCGTGGTAAGGGGGAGCACCCCCTCCACAGAGCCTCAGTGGCTTCCCAAAGCGGGAGGGCGAGGTGGGATACCTGCTGAGACTCTGAAGTCTGGCTTCAGTGGCTCTTCCAGGGTGGAGGTGGCGTGCTTGATTAGGATGGCTAAGGATCAGGACTGGTG
>CAUYRT010087019.1:0-34461 GCA_963574885.1 Lepilemur ruficaudatus | reverse complement strand
GAATTTTATTTCTCAAACCATTTTAAAGATTAAGTGTGGTTGACATATAAAAATGTATAAAGTCATAAAGAAGGCCAAGACCCCAAATCTTTAAGAGTTCTGGCAAAATGTGCATCCCACACCCCATGGGGCTGCTTTACCCATAAAAATGTCTTTTTGCAGCTTGTTCAAATCAGACTGCAAACAAGGTCCACACATTGCATTAGGTTGGGTCTCTTTTCATCTGGGATGTTTAATAAACATTCTTCAAATTAGATTTTAAGTGACCTCTCCCATTCCATACAGATGTTTTTTGTTGTTGTTGTTGTTGCTGTTTTGATTGGTTTCCTTGTAGGATTTTTTTCTCCTGAAGTTTAACACAGAAATGTTGGAAATCTTGTCAAGGTCATAAAAACTAATCCCCCCTCCCACCCCATATTTATACTTGTCTTTGAAAGCCAGATAAAGGGAAGAAAGGAGAAGGAGGCCGGGGCAAGTCTCATGGGAAGAAGCAGAAGAAACCAGACGTGGACATCCTCAGCCCAGCCGCGATGCTGAATCTCTACTACATCGCCCACAACGCTGCTGACTGCCTGTACCTGCGAGGCTTCCGATGGCCAGGTGCTCCCAAAGGGAAAAAAGGCAAAGGCAAGACTTAGGTGATGGCATTTCACAGCACATCTCTGTTACAGAGATCGGAATGTAGGGAAGAGAAATCAGGTTAACACAACTATTGCAATCAAATAGACGTCATGGAAGACAACTTGAAATGCAAGCTAAGTGTGCTTTTCTGTGGCAGTTAATGGTAAAGAAATGCATTTTACTTCCTCAGATAGCCAGGTATGGCCAGCCACTTTGGTTTTTTAGAAGTTAACGGTGAAAAAAGTGGTCTGAGTAATTCTTGCCCAGTGTGGTGGAACTGATTGTACATTAAAAAATTATTATCATCATATTTCTGGGTCAGAATTAAACTTTGTTCTCAAAAGGCAGTTCTAGTTTGCATGAGTTGTACTCTTTTGCCAAAGGGGGTTTGTTATTTAGAGAAGACATGGCAAAAAGCAGCATATGCTTACGGACATTCCTCTCTTGGGCATGGTTTCCTTTTTTTCCTTTTCCCTTTTTTTTCCATGGAAAATAATAAACATTTTGTTTCTATGATTTTCTTCTCAACAGTCTGACTCTTTGCCTGATTTGAATTAGCCACCGACTCCAATGGAGACCGAGATTGTCACTACTGCTCTGACCTTGCCAGGCCAGTAGAGGGTTAGAAAGTGGCCGATGGCGCGCAGTGCTCAGGGGACAGGGAAAGGGAGCAGATCCACACTCTTCCCTCTCCTTTGTATCTCACTGGCTCTTCTCCCTCCTTTCCTCCACACTTATATTTCTTTCCACCTTCAGCCGACTTTCTTTTAAACTTGGCTGACCCTGAGTTATGGAACTGGTGCCAGGAACTTGCCATGGGCAGTCAGCTGCTACCCTGGGATCTCCCTAACCTGTGGGGAGACACTTGAGAGAAAACTGTAGTTTTTTTCTTCTCGGCTCCAAAAGCCTAATTCCCCCAAATGTGAACCGTGAAAACAAAGGTTTTTAAATGCAGACACCATCCCTGCTGTGGGCTCTGCCTCCCTGGCCCTTCCCGCCCCTCACTGACGCCTGCACCATGGTCTCCACATGCAGCTCTGAGCCCAAAGCTCATTCTCTCTGCGCAGCACATTTTCAGGGATGTTCTGGTTTGTATGAATTATGATCATGCCGCAGGTTGCCTTGTGCGGAGCTCAAACGTTCATGAAGTTTGCTAAAGGAGGCCGCAACCCAGGACTCAGGATTTCATAAATAGCAGAGAAAAAAAGGAAAGTACATGAATCTTTATACGGGAGAAGTACGGTGCTCATAGCCCACGTGAGCTCGTTGGGAATGACATTTGGCTGTCTGTACCATCTGTGCAGTCAGCGCCAGCCCTGGACCAGTTGCCAGAGGACTCCCTTGGGTGAGGCTGAAGGGAGGCCTTCTCTGTTCTCTGTCTACTGACTTGGGAAGCGGGGAGCACCTTCCCACCCCGTTGCTGGGATG
Organism: Lepilemur ruficaudatus; assembly: GCA_963574885.1. Lineage (NCBI taxonomy): Eukaryota > Metazoa > Chordata > Mammalia > Primates > Lepilemuridae > Lepilemur > Lepilemur ruficaudatus. The sequence continues at coordinate 32,412 of CAUYRT010087019.1, read as the reverse complement.
GACGTGAACTCACTAAGTCTAATTCAGTGATTCTCAAACTTGAGCATGCCTCTCAGTCACCAGGAGACTTGTCCAAGTGCAGATGGCCTGGCCCTACCCCAGGAGGAAGGGTGGGCTTAGAGAATTTGCCCTTCCAGGAGGCTCCCAGGTTATGCTGTTGCTGCTGAGGCACACACCTAGAGAACAACTGCTCCGGCTAATGCCGCCTACCCAGATGCTGAAAGGCTCTTTAGGTCTTTGAACTTGTAGGGTGGATAATGTCCTTCCCTGCCTAGCTTGAGTGCAGGAGCTCGTATCTGAGCAGTTATGTTTATTGGAATGTTGGAGAGAAGGCACCTGCAGAGCTTCCTTTTGATCTCGTCCGCAGCACGGATACAGTCAGCAAACATTTACAGGCTAAGATCGTCTGGAAGGTGACATGCTTTTTTTCCTTTGAGATGGTGAAATGATGATTCAAAAGGATTGTAAGTGTTGGGATGAAAGAACTACCCATGTGATGGGATGGGCTCCGAGTACTCGGGCATCACATCCAGTCTTCAGCAGACTGGCTGCCAGCTGTGTCAGTGTTGTACTCACTGGGACCCTAAGGTCCTGAGAGAAGCCATTAGGAATTTTGAGTTCTAAGAGCTGTGCTGTAGTGTTACCATATATGACATAAACAGTCACACAAGCTATATAAAAGTTACAATACATGTTCCTTTTTGAGAAATTTTTATTCTGGTAGAACGATATATTTAAATTATTTTCAACCAAAATTATTTCCTTTCAACACATTCATTGAGCACCTACTATGCTTGGCATGAGGAGAGCAGGACAGTCCTATCCCGGAGGAGCATCCAGTGTGGTAAAGGAAGCTGCTGCGTAGGTTCCATCACGACAGAAGGCAGGTGAGTTCTGTGCCAGCTTTGACAAAGCTCATTCCTCCTACAATTTATGAAGGTTATCAAGAGGTAGTGGGACCATGGGATGTTCCCTGTAGGATATCTGGGGGGTATCTGATGATAAAATGGATTCTGGAACCCTGCTGTTTTTATTTCCCCTAAATCCACATTGGCAAAGATCCTGATTCTTCTTGTGGGTGAGGATTCAATGAGGAGCTTGTGAAGGGAGCAGGGACAGGAAGGTCCATTTTCAGGCTGTGAGGGCTGCCTGGGGGAGGCAAGGGTTGCAGTGAGGGTGCTTGCTGGAGCCCACTGGGCTCTTTGTGGAATGGGGTAGAAGCAGGGCCTGACAGTTAGGATATGACAGAGAAAGGAACAATGACTACAGGAATAGGCAAAATGTCCACTGAGGAGGAGGGAAGATGTGGCAATAGCATGTCAATAAGGAGGGCATATTTTAAAAAGGAATTGCCCCTTAAAAACCTGATGACAGTGACAGAGACCCTGCCTCAAAAAAAAATTTTTTTTAAACTGATGAGATATCATCAAAAAAGGAGATAATGACAAGGGTCAGTGAGAATGTGGAGAAATTGCAACCCTCATGTGTATGTGTTGCTGGTGGAAATGCAAAATGGTGCAGCCGTGGCAGAATACAGTGTGGCCATTTCTCAAAGTGCTGTAAGTAGAGTCACTCTCCAACCCAGTAACTCCACTCCGCAGTATACGCCACAAGAACTGAAAACGTGTTCAGTAAAAATTTGTAATTGAGCTGGGCACAGTGACACCTTTCTGTAGTTCCTGCTACTCGGGAGGCTGAGGCGGGAGGCTGAGGTGGGAGGATCACTTGAGGCCAGGAGTTTAAGACCAGCCTGGATAACACAGCAGGACTCTGTTTAAAAAAAAGCAAAACAATACAAACCAGTGTACTAATGTTTATAATAGCATTCTTCATAATAGTGAAAAAGTGAAAACAGCCCAAATGTCCATCAGCAACATAAAATGTGGTATTATCCATACAATGGAGTATGATTTGGACATAAAAAGACGTGAAGTAGTGATACGTGCTGCATACCATGGATGAATCTTGAAAACATCATGCTAAGTGAAAGAAGTCAGACAAAAAGACCCCGTATTGTATAGTTCCATTTATATAAAATGTCCCAAATAGACAAATCCATAGAGATGGAAAGTAGATTCATGGTTGCCAGGGACAAATAGGAAGTGACTGCTAATGGGTAGTGGGTCCTTTTTTGGGGTGGTAAAAATGTCCTGGAATCAGATAGTGGTGATGGTTGCACAACCTTGTGAATATACTACAAACCACTGAATTGCGTACTTTAAAAGGGTAAATGTTATGGTACATAAATCATGTCTCAAGCTGAGGACAGCTAGAAACGGTCCAAAAAGACTGTGAGAGAAAGGAGGTGAGGACCGAATGCCAGAGCAGGGGACCCTCAGAGATGAGGCTGAAGAGAAAGACTAGGGCTGGTCACAGCCCTACAACTAGATGCCTGGGGCAGGCAACCGTGGGCGCTGGGGCAGAAGGGACAACTTTGAAGCCCTGATGTGCAACTTTCCTGCAGAGAAGGAGTCTGCTAGGCCTGACATTCTCTTCTCTACTCAAGTTCCAGCCTCTGCCACCCTTTCTATCCTGCTCACGCTCAGCATGTGACCTGCTCTCCCTGTGACGGCAAGTGTGCGATGCAGGTGTTTTTGACTTGGCAGCCACTCTGCAAACACAGACACACACACACGATCTGTCCCCCGATTCACGTCCTCGCCCCCTCTGCTCCTGCCTCCCCCACCCCAGGGGAGGCAAGACTTAGCTGGGAAAGCAAAGAGAAACAGAAGTTGGCAGAATTTTAAGAGCCAGGGCCTAGATATTTTTATTTTACATTTATAAATGAAGTTTTCTTATGAAACTTCCCATACACACACAAAGGTAGAAAGGAGTGCAACAAACCCTGTCTCCAGCAACTTCTCATATTTTGTCTTCTTCATTTTGTTCATCCCTTATTTAGTTTGTTAGTTACATTTTAAAAGCAAATCAAAATTTTTAAAACGTGCCATTTCATCCCTGGATATTACCATGCTCTCAATATTTTAAGCAGTTCATTTACACTGTGGCTCTAGGCTGACCCAGCTGCGATCTGTGCTACTCTGTGGACCTGTGTCAGGGGCCCCTGTGCTGGGGGAGCTGCACTTGCTACAGTTGCTCCACACCCTCTGCTACTCTGGTGACCTCTGTTTGGGGCCTTGGTGTGACCCTGCCTGCGACCCTTGGCTCCCATTCTGCAGTCAAATTCCCTACCACCGAGCTGTGCCCGCAATGCTCCCATTCTGTTCCTCCTCCTTTTCTCTTTTCTTGGTTTCCTTGTTTGCCACGTTCCTGAATTGTGGTCAAGCCCACTGTCTCAGTCTGTTTGTGCTTCTATAACAGCGTACCTGGGACTGGGTAATTCCTAAAGAACAAAAATTTATTTCTCACAGTTCTGGAGGCTGGGAAGTCCAAGATCAAGGTGCCAGCATGTTCGGTGTCTAGTAAAGGCTGCCTCTCTGCTTCCAAGATGTCACCTTATTGCTGCACCCTCCAGAGGGAGGAATGCCGCGTCCTCACACAGAGGAAGGGGGAAGGGCAAGCAGCCCAGTGTGAAGCCTCTTATGCAGCTTTAATCCCATTCGCAAGGGAGGGGCCCTCCTGGCGGGATCACCTCTCAACCCCGCTCCTTAATACCACCACACTGGCAGTGCCCAGTTTTTGGAGGGAACACATTCAAGCCACAGCACCCGCCTTCCTCTGAACCATCTCAAACCCCTTGTTGTCTGTGGTTCTTCTGTTACTTCTCATGTCACCAAAACCTTTCTCAAATCGCCAGTGGCTTCCTGGACCCTGGTACAGTGGCCTTTTCTCCATCCTCTTTTTATGCTTTGCCTCATCGTTCAACCAAGGTGTTCTCAGCGCCTCCCATGTGGCTGGCGCCGGGCTGCGGGAACAGAAAGGGCTCTGGTCCCTGGCGCTCAGCCAGCCTCATGCTGCTGGGGAGATGGGAGGCTCTCAGGAGTGAAGAAGGCCCCTCAACTTTGCCCCATCCACCCTCACGTGGTGGCTTTGGAATCCCATCCCTCTCATTTTAGGATGTACATCATACCTTGATGATTATCCCTTTAATACTGTACACGGGGGACACTTAGGAAAAACAGGAACCACAAGAAGATCATTAGAATCACCGCAAGTCTCCCCATCTGGAGATAAGCTCTGTCAACATTTCGGCGTATTTGACATATACTGGTGCCATTTTCTGTAGAGTGATACGAGTGTATCTCCGTATACTCGGGAGTGTGTATTCTTGTTCTAGGGCAAGTGTTTCTCCTGTACTTTCAAGCTCTTCTTCCCTGCCAGCTCCTTCCACACAGCCTGGAAAAGAGAAACTCTTTTCCTTGCATTTTAATGCGAGGATCAGAGCTTACTGAAGTCGGGGGTGGAGGGTGGTTGACAGACATGCAGAGCAGTGAGAATTGCACATTTAGTCGTTCGCTCATTGAATATTTATCAAGGGCCTGTGTGTGCCAGGCACTGGTGACAGTGACAAAGCCAACAGATGTGCAGTCCTGCTCTCATGGAGCTCCAGTCTTGCAGGGAGAGGGCTGAGTAGTTACTAGTTGGTACTATGACAAGCGTACCGGAGCTGTCCAGTAGACTCTTCTGTGATGGTGGAAGTGTGTATTTGCACCATCCAACGCAGCAGCCGTCGAGCGCGTGAGATGTGGCCAGTGCGACTGAAGAACAGATTATCTGGTTTGGTGTCATTATAATTCATTCACATTTAAATAGCCACAGGTAGCAAGTGGCTATTGTATGGACAGCGCAGAATTAGTGCAGAAGGATGTGACCTGGTTGGGGAGGGCGAGAGAGGCAGGTAGATGTTGGCAAGGAAGTGATGTTGGCGAGGAGACCTAAAGAAGAGGCATCAGGGAGGGATTAACCCTGAAGCCAGTGAGGCCCTAGTGATTCTGAATTTGTGCTGTTGTGTTCTTTTTCTTAAAGAGGGTCCCCAAGCTCTAGGCTCCCCCTGGACTATGTCGGGCAGGGGGCAGAGCGTGCGCACAGGCAGAGGGAGCAGGGCAGGTGGAGGGAGCTGGATGAGAGCAGAGACAAGGGGGTGGGGGGCCTTGTGGACTCCCAGTGGACGTCTTGGGGCCCAGCGTGTGGCTCCAGGATCCAAGACGGGGCCAGGGACCTCAGCAGTAGGGTGGCGTCCTTCACTCTTGTGCCAGCTGCTGACATGTAGTCCTCCCTCCCTGCCGTGCGCATCTCTCCTCCATGCTCTGGGTTTCTGCTTCTCCACCGCGGCAGCTTGTGACTCCTACTGCACTCTGCGGTCCCTCTGTGCTTGCTTAGAGTGTCCTCTCCCTAGTGCCTCATTCTCTGGGGTTCACGGGAGAGACTCTGATTGGCCTGGTTATCTTCCCGCGCTGTGGTCTGTCCTAGCAGCCAGCAGATGAGCTGTCCCAGTCAGGGACCTCCTGCCGGTGGCCTTAGCTGAGGCTGAGGGATGGCCATGGTGAGGACACCTAGCACGTGTCTCCCAGGGGGTTTTGTGGGCGCTGCGGTTGACCCGAGGGCTCGCTTTCTCCCCTTTGCGGCTCACTCAGGCTGTAATTCATTCCTTTATAGGCAAGATCCTGGGAAGAATTTGCTTCCACTTTTTTTTCACCTTGTCACCTTTCTGTCACACATTTTTCCTCTCTCACTTTTTTTTTTTTTGCCCAACTTTGTATTTTTAAAACTTTTGAACCTACGGAAATGTTGAAAGAAAGTACAATGAACACCCAAACTCTTTACCTAGATGAAGGTTCTCAACCTCCGCACCTGTGACACTTTGGGCTGGGCAGCACCCCCTCAGCTGTGACACCCAGAAGTGTCTCCAGACATTACAGGTGTCCCCAGCAGCAAAATCACCCCCAGTTGAGAACCATTGACCTAGATTAATGAGTTAACATTTGGTCACCTTCGTACAAACACACCATTTGTATACATGTATGTATTATATGCAATACAAATATATATGTATACACGCATATAAACATTTACATCAATAAATTTACATACATTATTTAACAATATTATTTAATATATAGTCCATATTCACTATTTGCTTTCTCCTAATTATCCCAATAATGTTCTTTATGAATTTTTTTTTTAACCAATAATCCAGTCAAGGGTCACATACAGCATTTAGCTGTCAGGTCTCTTTCCTATCTGCTAGTCTAAAACAGTTCCTCCTTGTTTTGTGCATGGTTCCTCTGCCTTTTCAACCTGTACATTCAGACCTCTGCCTCCACTGCTCTGGTGCAACCATTTTATTACTGTCATTGTGCCGTCGGTTCTGAGAGTCTGTGGATTTTAAATCTTGCCATCATTTTATGCACCACTAAGAAAGAGGGAAGAAAAATAAAAACTCATCATTTAACAAGGAAATGCCATCGGTTGTGTGAGTCATCGTGGCTTCCCATGGATGAAATCTGGGAATTGTCAAGGCTAATACCCTATTTTCATTCACTCCTTTCTTCTTGAAATTCTTTCCTCTCTTGGTTTCTTTGGTACCTTCTCTCTGGGCTTTCCTCCCACCTCTGTTCCTTCTGCATCTCTTTTTGCTTCTCCTTGCCCTGTGGTCTCCCCTGATGTGTTGGTCTCCCCACCTCGGCTGTCCTCTCTACCTCTTCTGTCCCCCAGACCAGGGTGGGAGCTGGCTGAGACACATGAGCTGGATGAATCAGACCTTCTTCCTGGGAGATGTGAGATGGCCGTGGGAAATTCAGGGAGATGTCCTCGCAGACACTCAGGAATTTGAGAGTTGGACTCAGAAGAGAGGTGTTGGCTAGGGTAGAGATTCAGGCATATTTAATTCTAGGTCATGGTTGGAACTAAGAACTGGTAGGGAGAGTGTAGAGCGATAAGAAAGGAGTTAGGGACCTTGGGAGCAGCAGCCTTTCCTTTAGGGGCAGAAGGAAGAAGAGGAACTGTCAAAGATGCAGGAGGAGGTGAGAAGGGTGAGGAAGCCTGGAGACAGGAGTTTCTGGAAGGAAAGAAGGGTCTATGGGCCACATGCTGCAGAGATGTCAGAAGAGAGGAGGAAATGGGAACAGGAACAAGGGGTCCTCCTTGACTCAGGCTCTGCTGTGAAACAGGAGCTGAGAGTAAGTGTGGAAGGCTTCAGCTGGTACAAAAAAAAAAAAAGTAAATGACAGCGGGCACAGATCTTTTGGTCTCAGAACCCAAGTCTGAGGCCGGGCGCTGTGGCTCACGCCCAAAATCCTAGCACTCTGGGAGGCCGAGGCGGGCGGATTGCTCAAGGTCAGGAGTTCAAAACCAGCCTGAGCAAGAGCGAGACCCCGTCTCTACTAAAGAAAATAGAAAGAAATTAACTGGACAACTAAAATATATAGAAAAAATTAGCCGGGCATGGTGGCGCATGCTTGTAGTCCCAGCTACTCGGGAGGCTGAGGCAGGAGGATCGCTTGAGCCCAGGAGTTTGAGGTTGCTGTGAGCTAGGCTGATGCCATGGCACTCACTCTAGCCCGGGCAAGGGAGTGAGACTCTGTCTCCCCCACCCCCCCCCAAAAAAAAAAAAAAAGAACCCAAGTCTGAGCTCCGCCCAAGCAGCCTGTGCGAGCCTTGTCTCCTCTTGGTCATGGAAGGATGTAGGTGTGTCCCTAAGGGGCAATGAGAACCTAGAGGTGTGGCCAGCTTGAAGCAGCATCGTTGGAGACTGGGCAGCGTGCAGGCAGAGCTGCCGCTGCTGGGTTCATGGGGCTGCATCCTGCGCTGCGTCCTGTCCTGCCTGGGTGGTCAGAGCCGACTTGGGTTTGGTTCTTTCCTCCCCTGATGTTTCTCCCCACACAGAATCCCAAGTCGGCCGCTGGTCTTTAAAAATACCAGCGTGCTCGCTCCCCTCCTCTGCTTCTGCATGAGATAAGACCCAACTTCCGCCACAGCCCAGGAACCCTGAGTGGCCAGGCCCTGCCCAGCCCTGCACCCCGTCCTCTCTGGCAGTCCAGCCCCTCCAGCCCCTTCTGCCCCGGCCTGCCGTCCTGGTCTCCCTCCCCCTGCCCAGCTCCTATTAATCCTCTGGCTCCCCCAGGACCAGCTCTCCTGACCCCAGGCCAGGTGGGTCCTCTGGCTATGGACACTGCTCAGTGCCCTATTTCTCTGTGCTTCTGCAGTGAAGCACTAGCTGCACAACCCATGGCTCTCTTCCCTGCGAGCATGTAGCTCTCTGAGAGCAGGTGTGGGCTTGTTGATGGCCTTCTTGTTCCCAGCTATATTGCCAGCACCTTGGCATATAAGTACATACTTGTTGACAGATTTTTTTTAAAACAAGCCAGTTATGCTACAGTAATAACCCCTAAATCTCACACCGAGGATAATACAACCGAGGTTTATTTCTGATTCAGGCTTCACGTCCATTGGGGGGTGGGTGTGGGGCCTGCTCCTTGTCACCCTCCAGCCACCATCTGGGTGTTGCACGTTGCCGGGGCAGAGGGAAAGAAGTGTAAACTGCACATGGGCTCTGAAAGTTCCCTCCTGGAACTGACACGGGCCACTTCTCTTGCTTTGTTGGCTAAAGCACGTCACACGGCCACACCACACGTGGGAGCAGAGAAATGCAGTGCCACCCGAGGCCCCGCAGGAGAACCCGCAGCATGGGTTGGGCAGCACTAATAACTACCGCAGACATGCTTTGCTTTTGTACCAAATAAAAAAGACTCGGAAAACAATAAAGAGAAAAACAAGCAGCACAGGCTGAGAGGCAGTGCTCGGCGTTAGGCGGAAGAAGAAAGGCAGGTGATCCGCGCTGTTCCTCGTGTCGCTGCGTCTGCGCGCTGTGCTTTATTTCCCGAGCTTTCTGTAGAGCCGTCCAGAGCCTTCAGGATACCTGAGTAAAGCACAGAGTTTTAGGTCTCAACACTCTTCTTACCTCTGGTCACATTTTTTTTCTGCACCTTCAACTCCTAGAGAAACCATCCAAATAAGATGACTGTCCTGAAATATTTTATTTTGATTCGTGTTTAACTTTATCAAGACACGATGCATAGTTCAGCACTTACCCATTTGTGTTGAGACAGTGTGCTTCCTGATTCCGTGTGAAAACGAAACTGTAAGATTTTTTCAATTGCAAAAATTCTTATGAGCCCAGCCTTCCCATTTGTTCAAGGCAGAGTGACAACAGCAAAAGAATCTCGTGAAACACGAGCTCCTCTCTGTGACATCTCCTTCACCTGGCCTCGCAGAGTCATTGAGCCACAGAGATGACACATGCTACAACACAGATGGCCCTTGAAAACATTATGCTAAGTGAAATAAGCCAGACTCGAAGGGACGAATAGTCTCTGATTCACTCCTATGAATAATCTAGAATAGCTAAGTCCATGGAGCTAGAATGCTGAATACTGGCCGCCAGGGGCGAAGGAGAAGGCGGAACGGGAAGCTATTTCATGGGTACAGTTTGTTTGAGATGATGAGAATGTTCTAAATGGAGAGTGGTGATGGTCGTGCAGCATTGTGAATGGCCTTAATGTCACCCAACTAGACACTTAAAAATGATTAAAATGGCACATTTTATGTTATATATATTTTACTACAATAAAAAATGCAAAACAAAATCAAGGCTTTTCCCTCTTTGTTCCTGGTCTCCGGCAGAGGTGGGGTGGGGAGGGATAGCAGGTGCAGGCTGCTGGGGGCTGCGGGGCAGAGCAGAAGGAAGGGGACTTTCCCAGGAGGACAGTCCCCCCACCCTCTGCACGCAGCCTTGGATCTCCCCTCTCCCTGCGGTGCAGAGAAGTCAGCACCCTCTGCCCCTCCTCCCCACGGCCCCTGCCCTCTGGCCTGCTAGCCTCACCTGGAGCCACCGCTCACCCAGCCACCCTGTGCTGTCTGTGGTCCCAGACACCAGCTGAGAGCAGGCATTTCTCACCGCACGTTCACACCTTGGAGCCGCCACACTGAACAGCCTTCTCAGCTAGTTCAACTTCGTGTTTTCTCTCCCGGGCCAGGATGTGAAATGCGTTCATGATAAATGAGGCAGAGAAGCTGTGCTGGGAGGTCAGGCTCGTGGCAGAGGCGCCAGGTGCAAACCCAGAGAGGCTGTGCAGACTGAGGCTCCAGGCTCGTGGGGTCACGCATCCCCCAGACTGTGTCTTCCCGGGTCTCTGCCTTCTGGGGTGCCAGTCACTGGCACACTGACCGTCGTCATATTTGCCACAAATACATCACAAGGAGAGCTATAAACAGTAACATCCACCCAACTGGGTCTACCCCTTGGCCTTGGGAATCAACTGGTCAGTACTGCCTGACCCCTTCTCTCTCTCTGTGTCCTTCACCCTTGACCTCTTTGGCAGCCTGGCATCAGGTCATGCAGCCCGGGGGCTCCCGTCTTCTGTAAGATGGCTGAGCTTCGTCCACACTGCTGAAGTCAGCCTCCGAGAACTCCAACTCAGCACGGCCACGATGGCAGCTGGTGCTGCAGGACAGCCAGGCTCTTTGTGTGCGTGTGTGTGCACCCACGGAGGACAGAGAAGGAGTTTGAAGGTGTGGCTCATATTGACCTTGAGAGATGATGAAAGGTGGGACCACGGAATTTCTAGGGAGCAGTGGCAGGGAGAAGAGTCCTTTGCCAGCTTTGCCTTGTTGGGTGGATCAGCTTAAGTTTCCCTTCTGGTTTTAGCCTCTGGTCAAAATGAAGCAGCCTGTTGATGGGTCCTTCCCTCGAATGACAAGTCTGGCTGGCCAGAGTGCCTGGTCAGCCACTGGACGTGGCAGGAGTTCCATCTGTCCCCTCATTCACTAGTCCTACTGGGTTCTCCCACTGTCCCCCCAGTGCCCGAAAGTTGACTCCAGCCATCTGTGGGCCCCATGGATGGACAAGGAGCATCAAAATGCCTTCTCCAGCTCTACCGTGGGGCTTGCCACCATTGCTGCTAAGGCCAACCCAACCCCAGCTGCTACCATGCACAGAAGGCTTCTTGGGGCAAGAATTGCCTGGGAGGGACTGAATGTTTTTGTCCCTCACTCCTTCAGTTCATATGTTGAAGCCGTGACTCCCGATGTGGTGGTATTTGGAGGTGGGGCCTTTGGGAGGTAATTAGGGTTAGATGAGCTCATGAGGGTGAGGCTCCCCTGTGGGGATTAGTGTCCTTATGAGAAGAGACACCAGAGAGTTTGCTCTCTGTCTCCCTGTAAGCACACAAGACGTCACCTGGGCATACAGGGAAATGGCAGCCCAGAGAAGAGGCCTCAGAATGAAACCTACCTTGCCGGCACCTCAATCTTGGATTTGTAGCCTCCAGAACTGTGAAAAATAAATTTCTGTTGTTTATGGCTTAAGCCATGGAATTATAAACATTTTTACTTGTGGCTTCATTGCCTTCATAGCTGTCTGTTAATGGCCGTGTGGAGTTCCATTCGCTTGATGTGCTGGAATTTACTTGAAGATCTATTATAATGGGACATTTATATTGCTTCCAATTTTTGCTCTTACATATAATGCGGGATGCATGCCTTTTTGTGTATAGTTTTTTAAAAAGGTATTTTCTTAGAATAAATTCTTATGAATGGGATTAGTGTGTCAAAAAGTAAAATCCTTTTGTGGAGCCTCTTGGTTTTTTATGGAGCATGTTGTGTTCTAAAGACTAGATATTGATTTCTAGGATCATTGGCAATGACTTGATTCTCACACTTGGGGTTAAGCCTAGGCATTTAATTCTGCCTGGGCAGGTGTGACAAAGCAGTAATGTAGAAAGACAGAACTCAGGGAATGACCAGCTACAGGGTCCCCATGTGGCCATCTGTGGCTCAAGTTTGTGCAGACATACGAAAGCCATCCCATTGGCCTTGGGTTTAGAATGTTTTTATAAAATGTAGGTTTACTTAGCTTGGGGATTAAATCATGGGTTGTAATCAAATCCAGGCTCTACTGGGTAGAGAGATGTGTAACCTTGGGGCAAGTTGTTTTCTCATTCATAAAATGAAAGATAAAAAACAGAATTTATCTCATAAAGTATTGTTAAGGATTAATTGAGATTATATACGTGCCATGGTTTGAATGAGTGCCCTAAATTTCATGTGTTGGAAACTTTTTTTTTTCATGTGTTGGAAACTTAATCCCCAAATTCATATGTTGATAGAAGGTGGGGCCTTGGGAGGTCATTAGGATTCGATAAAGTTATCAGGTAGGGCTGCTATGATGGGACTGATGACTTTATAGAAAGAGGAAGAGAGACCTGAGCTGCCACATCCTCCTGCCCTCTCGATGCTCTCTGCCGTGTGCGAGGCAGCCAGGAGGCCCTCAGCAGATACTGGCGCTTTGCTCTTGGACTTTTAAGCTTCCAGAACTGTGATAAATAAATTTCTTTATAAATTACCCAGTCGATGGTATTCTGTTATAGCAACAGAAAACAAACTAAAACAACCTGTCATGTGTTTAGCCCAGTGCCTGGCGTGTGTAAATGCACAATGCATGCTAGTTCTATCAATAGGATTAATTAAAGCATGTGTCACTAACACAGCCTGCTGCTCAGACTGGGTTTGGCTTCTTCCTACCTTCAAGTTTGTTCCCACACACAAATCCTGTAAAGTTGACTATTTAAAATTCTCAGCTGAAACTTAATTCTGTACATCAGAATGGAAAGCTTTGCCTAGAATATCAACTAGGTCTGGAAAAAAGAAGGAGAAGAAGAATGGGAGCTCAAAGTCAAACCAGCTAACACACCTACCATGCAAGAGTTCTGAGGAAGCACATGCTACGTCCTGGAACTCAAAGAGCTTGCCGTCTTCGAACATTCGGCTTTGAAAGAAAGACTGGATGCACAGACCTTGAGTCTGAGGTAGCAGGGAACGTCAGATCTGCCCTGTCACGCGGGGGGTGGGGTTGGGGCGGGGCGCGTAGTGAATCATGGCTCAGGCAATGATGATAATTCTGTGGCAGGAGTGACAAGTTTGTCCTCAAAGCTGAAGGTGAGAATATGCATTTAGAACTAATCTACTCACTTAAGAGTGACAGTTAACAAGATGTTAACTGAATCTTAAAAAAAAAAAAAACCTTTTCCTCAAAATAAAATTCAACGAACAAATAGAATAAAACCCCAGTGGTTTCTGAGTCCCGCCAACCCAGGACTTTCCGTCATTCCATTGTTAAACTCTCTTAGCTCTTCTGAGGCTGCCCCTGTGGCTGTGGGTTTTGTTTCTCACAAGACATTAAGATAAGCACCACAAAATTCTCTTCATTTAAATCTACTTCTGTTCTCATGGAAACTGATGGTCTGTCAGCACCAAAATATATAAAAGGCACCAAGGCAGCATGAAGATGTTACTACGACAACTGGAATTTAGAGTATACATTTTTAAAGGACTGTGGGAGGGTTTAATTTCACTTTCTTCAAGAAAGCCTGGGTAGGGTGAGTCAGGCATTTCATAAAATGGGGGTAGCCCGGGGCCTGAGGCCTGGGCTCCTGCAGTCACAGTGCTGGCTGGGAGACGCGGTGACAAGAGAGTGTGGTGACAGGAGAATTTTGTGAAATCACATCAGTGAAATGTTGCTCTCTAAATCAGAAATTATACAAAGACTTTTGTATTGGGAGTAGGCAGGATTGAGAGGTGAGCATTGGAGGAGATGAACTCTAGACGTGTAGCCTTCGTGGAATTCGTAAATACAAGATGACCAGGAAAAACAAGCTTGCTTTAAAAAAATGCCCATTCATAAGTACATAAATAGTCCATTCTCCAGTTTGGAACATACAGGTGCTTGGAAAGACTATGACATTTCCATTTTCTTCTTCTTTTTTTTTTTTTTTGAGACCGAGTCTCACTCTGTCACCCAGGCTAGAGTGCTGTGGCATCAGCCTAGCTCACAGCAACCTCAAACTCCTGGACTCAAGCGATCCTTCTGCCTCACCCTCCCGAGTAGCTGGGACTACAGGCATGTGCCACCATGCCCAGCTAATTTTTTTAATATATATTTTTAGTTGGCCAATTAATTTCTTTCTATTTATAGTAGAGACGGGTCTCACTCTTGCTCAGGCTGGTTTTGAACTCCTGACCTTGAGCGATCCACCCGCCTCAGCCTCCCAGAGTGCTAGGATTACAGGCGTGAGCCAACGTGCCCGTGCCCGGCCACCTCCGACTCGCTACTCCATTTTCTTCTGAGGTTGTAAATTTGTTTCTCATTCTGGGCCTAACAGAGCTGAAGATATTGTCTTGGTTGCATGTTTACAGAACACCCCTAACCTCAGTATTAGGGATATTCCCAAGTAGCTGGGACTACAGGTGCACGCCACCATGCCTGGCTTATTTTTTATTTTTAGTAGAGACGGGGTCTCGCTCTTGCTCAGTCTGGTCTCGAACTCCTGAGCTGAAGCGATCCTTCCATCCCAGCATCCCAGAGTGCTGGGATTACACGTGTAAGCCGCCATACCCAGCCATGAACTACTTTTTCAAAGGTAGTCGTCTCCTGGCCTGTTGGCCTCAGCATACCTGAATAAAAACAAAATCCCAGGTTCATTTTAAAACACAGCAGAGAAGGAAGAGGAGGGGCCAGGGTGGGTCGCTATCAATGAAGCCCTCCCCTCGCCCGGGTACAGGGAGACGTCCTCCCGCTCGCCCCTCAGCCATCTGCTCTCCCTGTCCTTCCTCCTGCTCCTCTTCCCTTCTCCAGCTCCTACCTCTCTGCCCTTTCTCCTGAAGCCCAGAAGCCAGGTCTGGGTTCATGGAGCGGCCAGGCCCGGGGCCAGAACAAGGAAGTGGCCTACTTAGCTCCATTTCCTGTTCCTCTCACATCAGCGCCTGCTCTGATCCACCAAGCTCTGGGGAGAACACATTTGCCTCCGGAACTTCTGCCAGCCACAAGGTGAGAAAATGTCTTCATGTGGAGTTCAGTGTCCTCACACTGCAATCTGGCAGCTCCATGGGCCGTCTCAGTGGGGGTGGCTGGCTGGGGACAGCCCAGGAGCGAGGCAGGGGCTGCACTGCTCCTCCAGGACCCACACCATCCTCACGGCATGCGAGTGCCACCTTTCAGCCCAGGGCTACCCTGGCGCTGGTCTGTCCTTCCTCTTTCTTGCACCTACGTGATTAGTTTATGGAGCTTGAATCATCAGCTCAGTGTTTAGCATTGTGTGGTCTTCTCTCCTAAACTGATCTTTTATAGTCTGGAACGTTAGTAAGAATAACAATACGATGACACAGGACAGTGACCACACTGACCAAGCTGACATAGCATGAGACACGGGCTGGTGTTTTCATCACAGAGGGACCGCACAGGCGAATGTGGCTGCCACAGGAGAGGAGAGAGGGGCTGGGGAGGGGAGCGCTGGCCGGGAGAGAGGCCTGGAGACAGGGCCTTGGCCTGACTGTGGGGCAGAGAGAGCCAGGCTGGGGGCTCAGCCCTGATGCCACGGGGCGTGGCTCACTCCCAAAGGTCTGACAAGGGCATGGCCAGGTGTGTGTTTGAGGACCTTCATGACACAGGTCATATGCTCAGGGACAGGAGGAAATTGGGGGAGTTGCTGCCAGACCCAAGGTGCAGATGAGCCCCCAAACTGGGGCCAGAGAGCGAGGCAGGAGGAAGCCCAGAGACGTTGCAGAGGGGGTGGAATAGGTCTTATAACGTAGGAGGGGTGCTTTTGTAGACTCTCTGGAATCCGTGGTTTAAGGGCATCACTCGGCCATGTGTGGTGGCTCACGCCTGTAATCCTAGCACTCTGGGAGGCCGAGGCAGGAGGATCGCTTGAGCCCAGGAGTTTGAGTTTGCCGTGAGCTGTGATGACAACACTGCGCTCTAGCCCTGGCCGAGAGTGCTGTGGGCTGTGTGGTGCTAAATGATTCGTTTCCCATTTGGCAACCTGGGTAGCTGCGCTTCAGGGTCCTGCTAGGGCTTTGCGGTACCTTTTCTCCAACTCCTGACAACACTACATGTTGGGTGGTGACCCCATTCCAGACAGCTGGAGGTCACTGACTCAAGTTGCTCGGCAAATGACTATGTAATTTGTGAGTGGCCAAAGGCCTCGTGCGTTATCGGGATTTAGTGGTGGTTTGGGACACAAAGGCAAACGGGAAGATGGTGTCAAATGTGGTTTCTGACTTTGAGCCCAGGTAACTAGGCAGGTGGAGACCTAGGCAGGCGGACAAAGGAGAAAGAGGAGGTTAGAGAAGAAAAGCAGTGAATTCCGTGTAGACGTGTTGGCCTTGAAGGTTCTGAGGAGTGTCCAAGTGACGGTATTTGCGTGAGCAGTGACAACAAGCAGCTCTGGGCACGTGGGCCTCTCAGTTCCTCTTCTGCACAGGCTGACGGGCTACGTATGCCCGTATGTCACACTCTGCGTGACAGAATGCAGGCGAGTCAGCAAAGCTCCCCCAAAATGAAGTTAGAGTTACTTTCTGAGATGAAAGTTTGGAATCAAAATGTGATAGAAGAAGCTGACCAACCAGAGAAAACAAGTAACACAAGGCACTTGTAGCAAGAGTGACCAAAGGTCAGGTCCCCCTACAAAGCAGTTGAGGTGACGGGACAAGAGCCTTGGGAACACGTAGGATGAGCCCTGCCGCAGGAGCACAGAAACGAGAGACTCCTTCCTTTTGCAGCTGGATGTCTGTGCCTCTCTGACACCTGTTAGCTGTCTGGGTGTGAAAAGCTCAGGGTGACTTCCTGCCCTGGCACTGCACACTGCAACCTGCCCTGACCCCGGGCCCTGCGCTTGCAGGAAGAGTTGGCCTTTGATCTGGCAAATTCCTCCTCAGACTCCTGGTTCTCCCCCAGCCTCAGCCTGAACTTGGCTCTCTCATCTCTTTTGTTTTTCCTCTCCCCTCCCTCGATTATTCATAATTATTAATTTTTATTTAGACTTTTCCATTTAAAAGCATTTTTATCTTCATTTTCATTTCTTTTCTTTTTTTGGAGACAGAGTCTCGCTCTGCCACCCCAGATAGAGTGCAGTGGCGTCATCACAGCTCACAGCAACCTCCAACTCCTGGGCTCAAGCGATCCTCTTGCTTCAGCCTCCTGAGTAGCTGGAACTACAGGCATGCGCCACCATGCCCGGCTACTTTTTCTATTTTTTGTAGAGACGGGGTCTTGTGAGCCACCGTGCCTGGCCTATTTTCATTTTAATTTGATCTCACAAAAACCATAAGAGGTTGGCAGATCGCTAGTAGAAGTTTCTTTCTATAGATAAGGAAACGTAGCCCACAGGTTTGGGGACTTGCCCACGGTCACACAGAGAAGAACCTAGGTCTTCTGAGCCCTGTTCAGTGTCCTTTCAGTCTAATATCCGTGAGCAAAATTAACAGCATTTTGCCTATTTTAAAGCACCTTCATACTCACGCCTTTGCCACACTTGGAATGCCGGCCCACCCCCCCCCACCCCCCACCCTCTGTTTCACTTTTCCCCAGTGAAATTCTACTTATCCTTCAAAGCTCAGCTGAAATATCACCTGCTCAGTCATGACTTCCCTCCTCACCCGGGGAAGAGCAATCACGTCTCCACTCAAAGTCTGGGACAAGTGTGCCTGCGCCGCGTGTGCCTAGGACAGGACTCCATACCCAGCTGCGAGTGTCTGGACTTCTCAGCTTCCGTAGTGGGAGGCAGGTTCTTCCTGAAGGTGAAGGATGCCCCCAACCCAGAGCAGGGGTGTTCAGGAGCTGGGCAGGTAAGAACAACAACAGATGCCCAGCAGAGCCCACATCTGGCAGCAATGTAAATACTTCTCCCCATCGTCACAATCCAAAAACGAAAATTCGTCACCCAACACAAGAATCAAGAGTATGTGCATCCCTTATCGGTGCCCACATCCATGTCTGGTCCAGGACATCCAGCTGGTGCCCATCTTCCTCTATTTTTTATTTGTATGTTTATTTATTTATTTATTTTAAAGCGCCGGCAGGGACGGGGGCAGCGGTAGCACTACCATGTGGCTGCTGGCACCGGTCCCCTCCGACCTGCCACCCTCCTCCAGATGTCAGCTTAGATAATCTAGCACAGTGGGTCGCCTCCCACTCCCATCCCCACCCTAAAGGCTCTTCATAAAACAAATCTTTTGTCACATCCCTTTTGCTACCCTGACATTGAATTTCGGAGGTAAAATATCCTAACTTTATTCACAGTTTTCAAGATCTAGCTGTCATCCAGCTGTCTATGTTCCTAACTGTATAATAAAGGGGAAATAATTTATAAAAAATAAAGGTGAAATGCATTTAAATAAGTAAATTCTCAGGCATAACAACGCTAAACATTACAATAAAGGCATCAGATGATTGCAACTACACGAATGCGATTAACCTGTCAGCAGGTAGCCGGCTCCCACCTTCCTCCCCCACTCAATGAATGGATCAGAACAGCGTGCTCAAGTGTGGGATTGTGTCGCCTCTAAGAACCACAGGGGTGCACCTCGCGTCCTAGTGTTATGCTTCTTTCTTAGCCGTGGTCTGCCGAGGACAACTGCCATTAAGCTATTAAAGGATGCTGGTGTGTATACACACACAATGGAATACTATTCAGCCTTAAAAAGAAGGAAATCCTGTCATTTGTGACCACATGGATGAAACCCAGTGGCCATCATGGTAAGTGCAATAAGCCAGGCACAGAAAGACCAATACCGCCTGATCTCACTTGTATGTTTCAGTTTGACAGGAGAAATAAGTTTTTGAGATCTATTATACAGCAGAGTGACTATTGTCAATAATAATGTATTTTTCAAAATAGCTAAGAAAGTAAATTTCAAATGTCTCACCGCAGACAATGATAAGTAAGTGAGGTGATGGATATGGTCATTAGCTTGATGCAATCATTCCACTTTGTATATATGTGTATCGAAACATCATCTTGTGCCCTGTAAATGTATACAATTATGATTTGTCAATTTAAAATAATCTTAACAAAAAAAGAAATGCAGACTCTCGGGCCCTACCTCAGACCTACTGAACCTGAATCTGCATTTTAATAAGAACCTCAGGTTATCTGTGTGTAAATTAAAGCCTTAGAAGCGCCAGGTACTGCTGGGGGACACAGTACGAAAGAGTGGGCCATCTCGCCACCCAGCGCGGCAGCAACACCCTGGAGTCGAAGCTCCTTGCCGGCCTCAGCTGCTGGCGCTTTACAGCCCACCGTGAACCTTTGGCAGATCAGCGTCATTGTTTTTTGTAATTACAAAAATAATAAGGCACATTTAGAAAATATAGAAAAGTAAAAGCAGAAAAAAAACCCCACCTATAATTCTGCCACCCAGAGGCAGTCCTATTAACATTTTGATATATTTCCTTCCTGGATTTTAAATGCATTTTTGTGTAGCTGAGATCATACTGTACACATAATTTCATGCTCTAATTTTTTTCACTTGTTACAGTATTTTCCCATATCATTAAAATTGGTTGAAAACAATTTTTTTCCACATTAGTTTTTTTATTACAAAAGTAATACATACTCACTGTAAAGAATTAAAATAATTCAGGAATATATAAAGAAAAAGTAAAATATTCCCTTTACTTCTGCTTTTCGCCCTCATGCCTGAGGGGAAACCACTTTTAACAGTTCAGTTTTTATCCTTACAGATCTTTCCGTATGTTCATACAAAATGGCTTTTTAAAAAATGGTTGTACAACTAGCTTTTCATGTCACAATATGTCTTGGAGACATTTCTTTATCAGTGCATAAGGATCCACTGCACTTTAAGAAAGCTGCTAAATATTCCATCTATAGAGTTTACCTTTTAGTGGACAGTTAGGATATTTCTGATCACTTACATCTGTCTTTATGTACATTCATGAGCATTTCTCTCGGATGGTGTCCGTATTAGTCAGGGCCAATAGGAAATATCAATATATAGATGTAGATACACCAGTGCAGATAATAAGGGAAGATTTATTATGGGAATTGGCTCACATGATTATGGAGGCCAGGAAGTCCCACCATCTGCCATCTGCAGGCTAGAGACCCAGGAAAGAAGATAGTATAAATGCAGTCTAAGTGCGAAAGCCTGAAACCCAGGGGAGCTGGTGGTGTAACTCCCAGTCCAAGGCCAAAGGCCCGAGAAAGGGGTAAGAAGGGGGCCCACTGGGTAAGTCCCAGAGTCCAAAGGCCAGGTACTGTGATGTCCTAGGCCAGGAGAAGACGGATGTCCCAGCTCCAGAGGGGAGAGTAAATTTGCCTTTCCCCCACCTGTTTGTTCGACGTGGGCCCTCAGTGGATCGGATGGTGCCTGCCCACATTGGCCAGGGTGGGTTTTCTTTATTCAGTCTACTGAATCAAATGTTCATCTCTTAACACCCTCAAAGGCATACCCAGAAACAATGTTTAACTAGCTCTCTGGGTATCCCTTAGACCAGTCAAGTTGACACATAAAATGAACCATCACGGTGTCCTAGAAGTGGAACTGAGTGATAAATTTTAAGATAAATCACATCTTAAAATTGTGATAGATGCTGCAAAATTGCCTTTCTTTTACAGGTTCTCGCCACTATAGCTTTATCGATAGTGTGCGTGGCTGTGGAAACCTATCCCAGCTGTGTGATGGTGTGTGGCTTGGCAACCTAGTGGTTCACGCCTGCATGTAGGACCCACCCAGTCTTCAGTTCAAACCCCAACTCTGCCACTAGCCAGCTATGTATGAGGTCTTTGGTGAGCTGCTTTATGTCTCTATGCCCTGGTTTTCTTATCTATAAAATGAAAATGATAATGACAATAGTTCTATTCTTTTGGGTTATTTTGAGCATTTTTAAAAAATGACATAATGCATATAAAACACTTAGCCTGGGCCGGGCGCGGTGGCTCACACCTGTAATCCTAGCACTCTGGGAGGCCAAGGCGGGTGGATCGTTTGCGCTCAGGAGTTCAAGACCAGCCTGAGCAAGAGCGAGACCCCATCTCTACTAAAAATAGAAAGAAATTAATTGGATAACTAAAAATATATATAAAAAATTAGCCGGGCATGGTGGCGCATGCCTGTAGTCCCAGCTACTCGGGAGGCTGAGGCAGGAGGATCGCTTGAGCCCAGGAGTTTGAGGTTGCTGTGAGTTAGGCTGATGCCACAGCACTCTATCCCAGGCACCAGAGTGAGACTCTGTCTCAAAGAGAAAAAAGAAACACTTAGCCTGGTACCTGGTACAGAGTAAGTATACAATAAGTGCTGATTCATTATTACTGCAATTTACTTAATCGTTCCCCTGTCATTGGACACTTGAATGGCAGAAATTCTTTTAACAGGATTTCTTCAAAGAACTTTGTAAGTGTGTCCCTCTGAACATTTTA
Source organism: Lepilemur ruficaudatus (assembly GCA_963574885.1). Taxonomy (NCBI): domain Eukaryota; kingdom Metazoa; phylum Chordata; class Mammalia; order Primates; family Lepilemuridae; genus Lepilemur; species Lepilemur ruficaudatus. The sequence goes on along the minus strand of CAUYRT010087019.1, from coordinate 11,239 downwards.
AACATACATTGAAAATGATTGAATAGTAGTTTAAAGTTTGAATATCTATTTGATATTTAAACAACTCAATAGTAAATAACACCCATGACCTCTGTCATTTCAATACAGCACTTTTTATAACGAATTATACCCCTTCTACTGTACATTCACACATAGATATAGTTGTTTTGTTTTATTTTTGATGGGGTCTCACTATGTTGCCCAGGCTGGCCTCAAACTCCTGGACTCAGAGAATCCTCTGGCTTCAGCTTCCCACGTAGGCGGAACTACAGGCCACACACAGACGCAGTGTATGGTGATGTGTTTCACCTACACTTGCATGTTGATTGTTTCAGGCACAATAATGTAGGTATTTTGGGGTAAAGATGGAGAAAGTTATGACAAAATTACATCACAGAGCAGGCCCAAGGCCACACAGAATTTGAAAAAGCAACATTCCTCTGAACAGATCCCACATTGTTTCTTTGCGTTTCCAGAGGGTGGCCCGAAAGTCTGGGACCTGATGTTGACTCCCGTCTCCTCCACACCTCCTTGATGATTTTCCAAATGGACAGTCTCCTGGGCTGCACAAGTCTGAGTTCCTGACCTTGGAAGAACTGGAAAAATGCCAGCGACTCTTGAATTACGTGAAGGAGTGGCGTGCAGGTGGCAGAGGCTATTTATGGAGTGTGCAGGATTCAGCCCAGAGGTGTGAGGCTGGAACCAGAGTCGGCCATGGCCTGAGGCTCGCCCATAACGAGGACTATATGGGTTGCCAAAGCCACACATGTGAAAAATAAGCAAGTTTACAAGCACCCAGGTAGCCTGGCCTCTGCCTCCTGGACACACCTCGCCTCTGGCACATGGATTATAGGAACCCAACACAGATGCTTGGCGGCTAAGCAAGGGCTTCAGGAGTTTACAGGAGGACAGAGAGAAAGTCTTGGGTAGTGGAAACATTCAATAAGGAGCCAGGCCAGGGCTCTACTTCAACATTAGCTCAAAAAATGCAAAGGGCCCCACCTCTCCTTTAAGTCACTGTACTAAGACTGACACCTCCCGACCCACTGCTCTGTGGCTTGTCCAGGGCTCCCCAAGATGCCTGAGAATTCTGCATCCATATTTTTAGGGCATGCTTGAGTAAACTGGAGGGGACTTGGGGACATCTATGTGGAGCTTGATGAAAAAGTAATTACGTCTTCTTTATATTAAAGAATTATAAAAATGAAAATAATTAGAGAATGTATTAAACATTGAATTTGTATGAAATTTTCCAAATAAAACATTTTCAAGTTTTTAATGGGAAACCTGAGCAGGTTTCCATGAACATAGCTTTTTAAAAATGTTTTATAATGTATTTTATTTAACCTAATATATCCACACTATTATGATTTCAACATGTCATCAACATAAAAATTATTAATGAGGTATTTTACATTCTTGTTTTCTCACCAAGTCTTTCAGATCTGGTGTGTATTTCACATGTACAGCACATCTCAGCATAGTCCAGCCACAGTTCAAGTGCTCAGTGGCCTCATGTGGCCAGTGGCTGCCTTATGGGACACCTGGTTCTGCAGTGAGGATGGCAGATATAATATGGACGTCACTTTTTAAACATTCTTTGTTTTATATGCTTGAAATGGCTGTAAATAATTACCAGTGAAGATTTCTGAAATGATGATCTATTCGAGTTCTTGGGAACTGCCGTCAATGAGGAATTTGGCCCAAGTTGAAGATAAAAACTTTAAACGCGTTTTTCCCATCTTTCAAAATTTTACAGCATTTGAAATTATCTGTAGAGTTGAAGAGCTCTTATTGAAATTTTTGTGATAAGGCAAAGGAGTGCAAAGCCATTAAACGTTTTCATACCACGTAATACAAGATAACGCTGGCCCTCTGGTTAGCAGCCCGTGCACGTCCTAATGGAGCAGTGCCACACTGCTGGCATGGACACCACGCGGGGCACAAGGACAGATTCCAGCTGGAGTGAAGACAGAGATTCATGCCGCAGCCCTTCCACAACAGCCTGCCTCTGCCCCACCGTCCACTGTCTTAGCAGAACACGGGCTCCCAGGGCCGTGGGACAAACACCCCAGCAGCTCCTCAGTCCCCTTCATGACTCCGCCTCCTGCAAAGCAGATGTGCAGCAGCTATTGACATTGTAAGGGCGTGGGGGGGGGTCCCATGCTGGACATCCCCATTTTTCTCACTCCCTCTCATACTATCCCCTCATCTCTGTCCCCACACTGATTGGGCCACTCTCTGAGGAGCCCAGATGCTCTGACACAGCTGGAAGTGACAGCCTGGAGGGCTTGCCCACCTCATAGCCTCCATTGTCCCCAAGGGCTGAGGTTCTCAGTGACCCTGAGCAGGCCAGGGCCTATAGCAGGCTGTCAGGAGGTTCTGGGGCCATAGACACTACCCAGAAGCCATCCCTGCTTCTGTCTTGCTAACAAAATCCTGCCACTTCCTTGGGCAGCTCTTGGGATCTTTATAGACTTTGATTCTCTCATCCCCCAACCCCCCTCAACAGCTTTATTGAGATAGTATTCAGTACCATAAAATTCACCCACTTGGGAGGTGAGGGATGAAAAGTTACCTAATGGGTACAATGTGCACTATTCAGGCAACAGGGACAACAAAAGCCCAGACTCGCCACTATACAACATATCCATGTAACAAAATTCCACTTGTAATTTATTGAAAAATAAATAAATTTCCTGTTCTTATAAACACACACACACACACACACACACACACACACACACACACACACACATACAAATTCCAGCCTGGGCAATATAGCAAGACCCTGTCTCTTAAAAAAAAATTAGCCGGGGGTGGTGGTGCTCATTGGTAGTCCCAGCTACTCGTCCAGAGGCTGAGGTAGAAGGATTGCTTGAGTCCAGAGTTCAAGGTTACAGTGAGCTATGATCGCCCCACTGTACTCCAGCCTGGGCAACAGAACGAGACCCTGTCTCTAAAATTCACCCAGTTAAGGCATACAGTTCTGTGGGGTTTAGTACCGTATATTCACAAAATTATGCAAAGACTCCAGTTTCCTGTCTGTCAAACAGGGATAATCATCTATATAACCTCATAAAATTGTTGTGAGAGAGAAAGAAGATAAGCGTAAAGTGTTTGGCACGTCCCTGGCACATGGTAAGCTCTCAGTAAGTGTCATTATTATTTCCATGATGCGGATGACAAGGACGATGGATGAAGAGGAGCAACCAGGGATTCCTGCCACGAGGAACACTGAGCCATTGCCACTGCCTGGGAGTTTGTCGCATGTTTTGTGGAATCGGGGCCACCCCAACTCGCCCTGCTCCTCCTGCATGGTACACGAGCATGGCAGACCGCCCATTAGGTTCTCACAGCCACTTCTGTGTCAGAGCAGGACGTGACAGCTGCTCAACAGCTGCACAGGCTGCAGCGCAATTTAAGGCAGGAAATGGAGAGAAATGCCGTTTCTTACAGAAAAGTCATGGGGAGAGAAATTCAAGTCGGCAGCAAGAACAGTCATTTCGTTGACTTAAATTTGATCAGCTGCTACCTGGTCTCAGTCGTCTAGGGCTTTTGTTTTTTTTTAAAAAAGAAAGTTTTACTGTCAAGATTATTATAATAAAAATGTTTATTGTTAATTTTTTTGCATAATCCTCTCCCCAGAGGTAGTCAGTATTAAATGTTTAGACTAAATATTTTTAGTCTATACTGTACATATATTTTTAAGTATATACATTTTTAAAATATAAAAGTGGGATAACAAAATAATACTGTTTTGCAATTGGCTTTTTTCACTCAAGTATATATATTAATTACCACTTCACGTCAGTAAACAAATCTTGTTTTTAACAACTGCGGAGTATTCTTTGGCGTGGATGTACTATTTATTTATGAAATCCTGAATAGGTAGATACGTAGGTTATACATATTTTTTAAAAATTATTATGACTGTAGTGGATGCTGTAATGTGCCACCCACATCCCCCTGTTAGGACTGGGGTGCTCATTCCCCCAGCTGCCGGAGTTTGCCTGTCCGGCATCCAACGACTGGTGCGGTTAACGTGTGTGCGGATGGGCGGTACAGAGGCCCGGCCCCCATGCCTCAGTGGTATAACTCCAAAGGCCCATTAGCTCCAGAACTTTCCGTGGGACTGGGTGAAGATTCACTGCACCCTCGCTCCTCACACACCCGGTTCTCAAGAGCGTTTCCCAGTAAACTTCCTGCACGCCGTCCCTGTCTCAGGGTCTGTCTTCCGGGGAACCTGGGCTAAGATTATCACAAATACAAAAGATTTTTTTAAAAAAAATCTTTTTTGTTCACAGTTGCTACTAGAATTCTTTTTAGGAAAGGACGTGTCCTTGAGGAAAAGAACCTTGGTAAGTGTCCTGGGGTGCAGTGTGTGACTCGTGGAATGGAGCTCCCCGGTGGGGGTGGGGCGGCTGTGCAGGAAGCAAAGGGGCAACGACTGGTTCTGCTCTTGACTCGGGAGGACACTAGTAAAGAAGAAAGAGGAGCAGAAGACACGGACAAGAGCCAGGCGGGTGGAGAGAAGCCAGGACTGGTGAGAAAGGGCAGAGGACTTTGAGGAAAGGGGCCGCCATCGTGCGGCTGTGACGTTCTCCTCGCCTGTCTCCCCTCTGACGTCATCAGTAAACTCCCTGTCCAAGAGTCGCTCGGGGAGTGGGCGTCAAAGAGCGAGGAGGTCCCATCCCTGAGCCGCCGTGTGCAAGTGCAGTGCGTACAAAGACACGGCAGCCCAGGACATGGCGGAGGCCTGGGACTCAACCAAGATGCAGGTGGCGGAGACAGCCTGGCCACAGTCGTCTGCCCCCAGCAAGTGTCAGCGTGAGTCTGCAGGTCCCAGGGCAACCTGGGAAAGGACAAATACGTCCTTCGGCCGCCTCTCTCCCTTTTGGAACTCAGGATATGAAACACCCGGTGCTGCAAGTGGCAGAGTGTGACGACAGCTGACGGAGGGACAATGCACTCATGCAACTGAGGAAAAGAACGTTGCTCTGGGCCTGCTTGGGCAAGTGTTGCCCTCAAATTAGCCCCTCAGCTGGTTCACGTATCAGAGTCATGACTGGCATTTTCCTGTGGCCCCAATTTTACGTGATTGCAATCCTCGTCAGTAGCAGTTTGTGCGATAGTTTTTGTCTTCCAGTCTTCAGAGGCAGGAAGCGCTTGGGCCGTGAAGCTCGATGGGGCTGGGTTTCATCTACTCTAGCTGACCTTCGAAAGCTTCAGACCTCGGCCTCCAGACCTATACAAAGGTAGGACCTCCTTTGCTGGGTCATGGCAGAGACACAAGGAATGAATGTGTGTAAAGCACGCCTGGGCGAGGTGAGCACCCGGTAACTAATGGCTATTATTATTCATCCTTTTTTCCTGCATAAATTCCACGGCTCTAGTATTCCCTGGTGTTGGACATTTAGGTGCTCTCTAGTTTTTGTCATTGTAAACGTATTCTTCCACTTTCTGAGGTGGAAATTGGCATATAGGATAATTCGGTACTTCGAATTATCTTTTGAAACTTTGTACCCTTTAGCTAACTGATAATGTTGTGTACCTCATAGCGTGGTTATGCGAATTAAGTGAATTAATAGATATTAAAGTACTTAGAACAGTGCCTGCCACCTGGCCCACTTTATAAAAGTGTTTGACGGTGTTGTTATTGTAATGATTCCTCACACCTCCACCTGTCCTCCTCAGCCTCCCAGCCCACACCCCGCACTCCCAGCTGGATTTTAATGACATGCTGATGCCCCCTCTGCCCTCTGTCAAGTGTCATTCCCCCTAACTCCTGCAGGGGAAGAATCGGATTTGCGTCATCTAAAAATTCAGCTAACTCAGAATGTGATATCAAGTAAAAGGAACCTCCCTTGGAGTATTTAAGAAGTCTCAGAGCTGTGTGTTCCCCAGGCTCCATTCCTGCTGCAACGTTTCCAGAGCTCATGGAGGCGGCCTTCCTGGGTAAGAAACAGGCTGACAGGCTCTCTCAGCAGTGGCAACACTGTAAGACTCTTAAAAAAAAGACCACAATCCCCTCCTGTAGCTGATTCCTTTAGTTTCATTTGGCGTGTACCTTATCACCTGGGGTCTCGCAACAGGGCAGACGGCGTGGAAGCAGACAGATCCGAGTGCACACCTGGCTCAGATACCTACTTACCGGCTGGGTGGTTTGGGCAAGTTATTTAACTTCTCTGGATCTTTGTTTCCTGTTCTGAAAAATGGGGACAATACCTTCCACGCCCGGTTGCGTTTTTGTTTTAAATTGTGGTAAAATACATGTAACATAATATGTACCTTCTTAACCATTTTTAAGCGTACAGTTCAATGGCATTAAACACATGGGGTTGTTTTTGAGGATTAAATGAAATAATATACATCAAGCCTCCAGCATATAAACTGGAGCACAGTGGATATGGCATGAATGTAAATTCTCTTCTCTCATGATTTCTCCCACTAAGCATGAAGGTGGGCAAGAAGGCCTCAAGTGGTTTGGGGTTTAAGTTCAAAGCCTTGCCTGTCCCTTATCTTGGCCCCGCCTGCCCCGTCTGTGGCTGCTGCTTATCACCAGGGGGGGTCTATGTGGAAACCTTGTCTCCTGAGGAGGCAGCAAGGAGCTGGCAGTCTCAGGAGATGTGTTTCCTGAGAGATCTGCCTTCAAACACCCAGGGGCCACATGCAGCGGGAGTAACCTTCCCTGGGTCTTTCCAGACAGCTGAACTAGGCCAAGGGGTGAACATTCCAGGAATCCAGATTTCAACTTAAGGGAAGGAGGTCATCTCGGACATTGCCCATGAACATAAGACACAGCAAGTCACTCACTGGCTTTTTGGGTTGTTTTTGTCTCCTGTGTAGGTTTTTAGTTTAGTCAAAGGACTATGGCAGGTAGTTTAAAAATTCAATTACACTGAAAGTCGTATATCAGTAAACAACAGTATCTTTCCTCCACTTTCTTCCTAGCCAGCCAGGCTCCCCTCTGGAAGCAACCACTTTCAACTAACTCTTTTAGCTGTTTCTTCTGGTAAGTACCTCCACGTTTCCAAATAATATGCTCATTCTTATATTTCTTAATTTACCAATTTTAGGTACTAGCTGTTGACTTTCTATTATGGTAGATGAGGATTTGACTTTTTTGTACAACCTCCATCCTTTGATAGCAAATTTTAGTTAAATATTCAGAGTATTCTTTATTATGGATCATTCGAGTCTTTGCTGAGTCCTAAAAAGCCCTATGGGACCTGGCTCTGGGCTCTCCCTTTCCCCCCTCACTTCCTGCTGTTCACTGGCCTCCCTGGTTCCTCAAACATGTAAACATTCCTACCTCAGGGCCTTTGCACTTGCTCTTCCCTCTTGGAATGCCCCCCTCCCTGGTGTTTGCCTGACCTGTTTCCTTATTTCATTCAAAAATCTGCTCAGAAGTCACCTGATTAGAGAAGTCTTTCCTGGTCATCCCATCTAAAATAATACCCTCCCCTCCATCCACTAACTCAGCTTTGCTTTTCTTCACAGTCTTATCTCACACACACACCCTGACATTATATTATATGCTTATTGATTTAAATATTGATATTATATTTATTGAGAGCAGAGACTTTGTTCACTGCTGTGTCTCTCCTTGGGCCTAGGACCATGCCTGGCACATGGAAAGCTATCAATAAATGTTATGGGGCAAAAGAATGCTGAGCTTATTGATTTACTGTGTTTTAAATACATCATTTATACAATTCCCAACCCTGCCTCTTCCCAAAGTTAATATTTATCTTGGTTTTTCATTTACTTTAATTTGTTTGTAGCACACCCTCCAACAGCCTTTCAATCCAATTTTTTCCATACAAACATATCAGATAGTCTGCTGTGTTTAGAACTCCCCCCTGAGTGCAAAAGCAATATGGGAATCACAGAAATACAGATAAAGTATCCACATTATTAGATAATAGGGATTAGAGGACAGAATGCAGATTTGTAGCCAAATACCTTTGGCCACAGCCCACCCCCACATTAGACTCCCACTTAGAATTGCAGGTGGCCCCTTCCCAGGGGCAGAGCATGCTCTGGTACCTGACCACGTGGAGGCAAGGGATGCACCTCACACACTGATGTCCTTTTGCAGCATCAACAATCAGTAAGTGTCACCTTCGTCCCCAGGGAAGAGGGAGGGAGCAGGTGCGTGAGCTGAGAGAGGGGCCAAAGTTACCCTTTCCAACACTTTTGCAAGGATGGCAGTTCCTATTTAGTAGCCCAGATAAGAGAAAGGGAAGAGGGAGAGGATGCTTTCTCCTCCTCTCTCAGTTCCTTCTATTCCCCCCGTATCTACCTCCTGGAGCTCTGTCTGCCTGCATCAGTTTGGAAGGGTGACTCTCCAGTCTGTCATCCTGGGATTTTCCCTTGCTGTCACCCTGTGAATTTCCTTACCTCCCTCCTATGTGGAATCTCCTGCTTCCTAAGTTGCGTTTTAGTGGAGCACAGCCTCTAGTAGCTTACCAAAAAGGGTGCATGGCATTAAAGGTTTCAATACCTGGCAGGCTGAACATGTCTTTATCTATTCTCGTATCAATTAACAGCTTGGCTGGGTATATAATCTGTGTTGGAAATGATCTTTGCTCATAATTTTGAAAGCTTTGCTCCATTGTGTTTTAGCTTTCATTCCACTCTTAGGGGTTTGATATCATTCTAATTCCTTGATCTTTTTGTGTGATCAGCTTTTTCTCTGTGAAAAGTTTTAGGCACTACATTGGTTTTCTATTGCCGTTGTAACAGATTATCACAAATTTGGTAATTTTTTTTTTTTGATGGGGTCTCACTACATTGCCCACACTGGTCTCAAACTCCTGGGTTCAAGCGATCCTCCCCCCTCAGCCTTCCAGATAGCTAGGATTGCAGGTGTGTGCCACCATGCTCAGCAAATTTAGTAACTTAACACAGATTTATTATTTTATAGTAGAGCAGAAGTTTGATACACATCTCACTGGGCTATCTAGGTGCTGGCAGGATGCGTTCCTTTTTGGAGACTCTAGGAGAGAATCTGTCTCTTTGCCTTTTCCAGCTTCTAGAAGCTGCCCACTTTCCTTGGCTCGTGGTCCCTTTCTTCTATCTTCAAAGCCAGCAGGCTCAGGCCAAATCCTCTCAGGCTGCCATTTCTATGGGGTTTCCTTTTCTGCCTCCCTCTTCTACTTTTAAGAACTCTTGTGATTACATTGGGCCCATCCAGAAATCCAGAATAATCTCCCATTCTTAAAGTCAGATGATTAGCAACCTTAATTCCCCTTTGCCATAATCTAATATATTCACAGGTCCTGGGGATTAGAACATAGACATCTTGGGGTGGGTGCAGTATTCTATCTACCAGAGGATCTTCTCTTTATTTCCAATATTCTAAAATTCCATGAAAATATGTCTTGATGAGAGGTGATTTTTTTTTTCTTTTTCATTCGTTCCTTATGGTGGGCAATTGGTGAGCCTTTTATTCTAGAAACGCATATTCTTCAGTGCTGGGAGGTTTTCTTATATTACTTCATCTTCTATTACTTCATCAAAATTGCTTCCTCCCTCCATTTTCTTTTTTCCTTCCTCCCCTCCCCCCAAATCTCTGGAACTCTTATTAGTCAGAAATTGAACTTCCCAGTCTGTATCAATAATATTTTATTTTATTCCATATTTTATTTTATTCCATACCATTCCATATTTTATTTTATTGTATCCTTAATGGAAGATTTCCACAATTGTTTTAAGAGAACAGGGTATTACTCTGTGAGAGAGTAAGTCCACAATTACCATCCTGCCTTAAAGAACTAGAAAACTGAACCAAATACGGCACAATCAGACAGAGGCAGTGTGGGAATATGATCCCTGAGGAGAAGGAAACAGATGAGATGAGCCCTGCCATAGTCTGGCTGTTTGTATGGAGATAATTCCCAGAATGCAGCATAAGGAGAGTGAGTCCAAGAAGAGTCTAACAATCTCACTGGGTTGAGAAGATAGAGATTGGTATTTGGGGAGGCCAAGGCAATTAGAATTTGCAGGGCATACTATCTGAAAAGAGGGAGGGTTGGATATCTCATATTGATCTGGTTGAGTTTGGGCTAAATACCAATTTATACGTGCATAGGGTGAAACTTCATAAAGTCAGACAGGAACAGCTTATGAACAGAGAGCAATTATCAGGAATGTGTAAGACTAAAAATTCCCAGAACTCAGAATTGTTCAAGTTCCCTCCAGAGTGGTGAGAACTCATTGACTGCAAGGGACATTCTGTAAAAAATTCAGAGGGCAAGCCTTAGAAATGGGGCTAAATCAGTCCGAGAATAAACGCTACTCTATGTTCACCCCAAAAGGGCTTAAAAACTCACTGCAATAAGTTCAAACAAATCCTCAAGTAAAATAAGTACCTGCCAGAAAAAAAAAAATCCAAAGAAAGAAATATGACAAAATCAGAGAAAGATGACAAAATCTTTAAAGAAATATGACAAAATCCAGTATGTAACAATATAAAATTTGTAATGTCCAGACTAAAAAAAATTACTAGACATATAAAGAACCAGGAAAATATGACTTATAAGCAGGAGAAAAATTAATCACTAGAAACAAACCCAGAAATGACAGAGATGATGGAATTAGCAGACTAAGATGTTACAATAGCTATTATAAATATGCTCTATACACTCAAAGATGTAAAGGAAAACATAAACATGAGTAAAGAAATGGGCCAGGCGTGGTGGCTGAAGCCTGTAGTCCTAGCATTCTGGGAGGCCGAGGCAGGAGGATCGTTTGAGCTCAGGAGTTCGAGACCAGCCTGAGCAAGAGCAAGACCCCGTTTCTACTAAAAAAATAGAAAGAAATTACCTGGCCAACTAAAAATATATAGAAAAAATTAGCCGAGCATGGTGGCTACTTGGGAGGCTGAGGCAGGCGGATCGCCTGAGCCCAGGAATTTGAGGTTGCTGTGAGCTAGGCTGACACCATGGCATTCTAGCCCAGGCAACAGAGCCAGACTCTGTCTCAAAAAAAAGAAAGAAAGAAAAAGAAATGGAAGACATGACAAAAAGACCCAAGCAGAACTTCTAGGGATAAAAAGACAGTTTTTCAAGTTAAGGAAAATGAAGGGAACTTGTTGCCATCAGACTTATACTACAAGAAATGTTAATGGAAAATTTCGGGGCCAAAGGGAAGTTATACCAGAGGGAAACTCATATCATCAGGAATAAATGAAGAGTATCAAGATGGTAAATATACAAGTAAATACTATTTT
>CAUYRT010087017.1:0-22380 GCA_963574885.1 Lepilemur ruficaudatus | reverse complement strand
CCTAATAATGCTATTGCTGGATCGAATGGTAATTCTATTTTCCAAATGGTTTTAAATAAAATTAAATTTTATTTGTAATTTTAAAAAAATCTTAGATATAAATATATATAAAGTATGACAAATAGTACTTTACTAATCTGACAACCATCATTACCTCTAATTGTGAGAACTCAAATGACATTCATTCTATTTAGGAACAAAACACACATACATGCTCTGCCTCTTATTAGTTCAAGGATTATAGAATTTGTGGCTATTACTATTATTAGAAGATATTGGGTATAAGAATAGAATGTTGTCATTTTTATAAGACATAACTTTACAACTAGAAAACTCAAGAAAATTTAACTGATACCACTAATATTAGTAAGAGCTCAATAATGTGTTTTGATACTAAAAGTAACCAACAAGAAAATATAATGAGAAAAAAATTAAAAACCATCCAAAAATAGTAAAAATGTTGCAAAACTCAAAATATTTAGGAAACATAAAATATGTTAGAAGCATAAAGGCAATTTTGGTAAATTCTTAAAAGAATAAATGAATCTTGTAATCAATTTGAGGCAGCTTAGTGCCTTTTAGAACCCCAGAGCTATGAAGAAATAGGATTGATGTCAAAACTTGGCTCCAGCTTACCACTGAGTGGTCATGGCAAATCACACAACATTTCTACTCCTCTTGGTTCCTCTGTAAAATGGTGATAATAATAGCACATGCCTCATAAGGCCGTTGTATACGTTACACTAAAGAGTTCCATCAGTAAACTTAGGGCCTGGCAGAAAGCAGGCACTCAAAGAGTTGTAGCAGCAGTTTTGTTTGTCATTATGATTGCCATTGATGCTGATACACCAATTATTCCAGACTTCATGTGTAGATTCTATATGGTCCTATGCAAAACTCCTACAGGATTTTTCAAGATATAGTACTGGAAGTTTTACTATTTTATAAAATAGCTACTTAAATCCCAAAATCATTGACTATATCATAGTTAATTGAAAATTGACTAGATAATTAAATAATAAAAATTTAATGAAAATAAGTTAAATAGGTTTCACTACAGATTTATAAATTGTGATTGGGCATTGGGCAGGTGGGAGAGGGAGGAGAGGATGGGTAAATACACACCTATTGGGTGCGGTGCACACTGTCTAGGGGATGGACATGCTTGTAGCTCTGACTCAGGTGAGGCAAAGGCAATGTATGCAACCAAAACATTTGTACCCCAGTAATATGCTGAAATAAAAGAAATAAAAAAACAAATTAGAATTTAAAATAGATTTACAACTAGGAAAAGTGTTTGCAATCCAGTATGATATAGACAAATAATTAAATTTCTTCTTAAATTCCTTCATAAAGATCTCATTCAATTATATGTCAATTTATGGCATTTCTGTGTATAAAATAAAATTCACACAAGAAAAAACACAAGTGACTGGAAAGTGTGTTTAATTGTATTAGTTTTACTAGCAATGAATATGAGCAAGCAATAATGTTTCCTTCCTTCCTAATTTAATGATGATGATGATGATGATAAGGAGGAGAAGACTTCAGACAGATGGGGGTGTGATAAACAGAGGTATTCATATTCTGCATCTGTGAATGGATATTACAGCACTATTAAGTTTAATAACATACAGCAGGCATTTTTAAATATTCATTTTGCTAATTTTACTTCTGAGACTATATTCTAAGGGAATGATCAGAAATGTAGACCACAACAAATGTCCCAAAACTGAAAAGGTAGCATTATTTGTAAAAGTGAAATAATTTAAATATGAAGATGTGGTTAAGTAAATTATGGTTTATTAGTATCATGGGATATTATTCAACTTTTTAAATACTATTTAGAGAGTTTAAAAATATTTTTGTCCTATTTTTCTTGTAAAAATAAGGTGTAATATACAATATGATTTCAAAGATATAATTACCACATAAAACAACTGAATGTGTTGAGCTTACCACTTGTTATTATGTATATTTAAAAATTCAGCTCCTTGGTGTGTGTTTTTTAAACTTTTAATTGTGGAAAAATAAGATCAAAATAACATTTTATTAATAACTATTTTTAACTGTACAATTCAGTAGTGTTGGGTATATTCACAGATTTTCAGAACTTTTTGTTTTGCAAAACTGAAAGTCTGTACCCACTGAACAATAAGTCCCCATTACTGCCTCCCCCCAGCTCCTGCTGCATTCTACTCTATGTCTATGAATTTGCCTACTTTAGATACCTCGTGTAAGTGAAATCATACAGTATTTGTCTTTTTGTGACTGGCTTATTTTACTAAGAATAATGTCATCATGGTTCATCCATGTTATCGCAAGTGACAGGATTTCCTTCATTTTTAAAAGCTGAGTGATATTTTATTATATGTTTATTCCTTGTTTTGTTGGTCTATTTATTCCTCCGTGGGCATATGGGTTTCTTCTACCTCTTTGCTATTGTGAATAATGCTTCTATGAGCAAGGGCAAACAAATATCCATACAAGACCTTGCTTTTCAATCTTTTGGCTACATACCCAGAAATGACATTGCTGGATCATGTGGTAGTTTTACTTTTTGATTTTTGGAAGAACAGTTATACTTCTTTCTATAGCAGCTGTAACGTTTTACAGTCCCACCAACAGCACAGAAGGGTTCTAATTTCTGCACATCCTCACCGACGACATTTGTTGGTTTTTGAGTTTTGTTTTGTATTGTTTTATATTAGCCATCCTAATAAGTTTGAGGTAATATCTCACTGTGGTTTTGTTTGCATTTCTCTAATGGTTTTTGATGTTGACTACCTTTTCTTGTTTGTTGGCTCCTTTACATATCCTTGAACTTGTCAAATTGTTTAGAATTAACATGTATTACTTTTATATCACACAAACAAAACAAACATAGTTAAGATCAGTTTTGTGACATCAGTAGGCATAACAAAGCTGACTTTTTCCAGGTCCCCAAATCCCCATCTGTGGGGATAAGGAGGATGGACTAATTAATAATCCCATCTATGATATTTTTAATAAAAGAATCTTTTCTGATTCCCACCAGTGTTGTGAAGATAGTATTTATAAATCTCCTAAATTTTGGAATTATTCTGAAAGGAACAGAGGGTGGGTAAATTGGCAATTTGGTGGTTGTTTTTTCAGCATTTATTCATTCATTTAACATTTCTAGAGCTCCAACTTTATGGTAGGCATTAGACCAGAGGTCCAGAATACAATGATAATGCAATCTGGATCCTGCCTTGTTAAGTTACAAGTCTATTTGAAGAGGCAAGCTTGTATGTAAATAATTACAGTGTGGCTTGAAGTTGATATAATACATGTATAATAAGGTTCATTAGTGCTACAAAGGAGCAGACATCTGCTTCTAAGATGCTGAAAGTATGAAGACTCAGCTAATAGTCAAAAAAGGGTCATAATAGTTGTCCCCCAGACCTTGTTGTTTGCCAAATCTATGACATTTAAACTTAGTGAGAAGAAATTTAATCTTCACTGGCAAAGACAAAGTAGAATTTCCATGAGCATTTAACCATTACAACATTTTTTTTTAAACTAACAAATGGCTAAAATGTTTTCTATTCAATTAAATAGTATTTTAGAAATTGTGGTCTGCACAAAGGATGTCTCTTGCTGGGCAAAGTAACATAATACATTCTGTGTAGAGTAGGAAACTTTAATGATATATGTAGTTTTGTTATTAAAACTGAGATATATATTTTGTTCTGCTCTGAAAAATTGTGACCCAGTATAACATATCTTCCCAATGTTTATAACTTGAGGAAAATCAACATTTTGGGTTCCCAGTTCACACAGTAGGAATTACATTTGTTTTGGCCAAATATAATTTATATAACTGCAAGGAACAATAAAACATGAACTCTACAGTGTTTTCTTACCTAAAAATAATATAGACCTTGTAAAATCGAAGAGATTATTATTATAAAGAAAGAGACAGTAACTTAGAGGCTGAAGCTCATTTTACAACACTCTTTAGTGCCTGTGCACATAGACAGACACCTGTATCCCCATTTTCCTCGACCCCAGCCACAGGAGTGAGATTCCACACAGTAATAAGTAACCTTGCAAACAAAACTTTGAAATACAATTTGCTTGCACAAGCCTAGTTCTTCCATGTTCAAAAGTCATTTTCAGTGTGACTTTTTAAAATGACTCCATAGTCTTTATTACTCTACCTACAAACATCTTTTGAACGCGATAAAAGTATCTGGTCCATCTTATTAATAAGGTCCCTAGTTAGTAAAGGGGTCATTCTGGTTTTAAGGGTTGGAAATTAAATGAATTAATTAATTAATTAATTATGAGTATTTATCTTTAAAGTCAACTAGCCTATACAGGAATTAACTTTATTATTTCATTATCAAAGTACCAAATATGATCCCATCCCCAACGATGTGGGAATGATAAAATGAGAGAAAAGATTAAAATTTCTTTTGATGAGATAGGTGTAAGAGTCATACTGAATGCATATCATAAGCCTATTGAATGCATATTATAAACTTTCTGATTGTAAAATCAATCACACAACTAGAAAAAAAATAGTAACATCTTGGGAACAAGTACTGTGTTTAAGGAACTAGTTCATTGTCCCTTATTTAATCCTCTGAAGTCAAAACAAGTCCATGAAGTTGGCAAAATTATCAGTATTTTACATGTGAAGAAGCTAAAGCTCATAAATCTTATGTGACGTGTTCCAAATCACGTAGCCATGTAAGTGGTGAGGTTGACCCCAGACTGAGTCTTCTGATTCTACATACCATACTTTTCCCCTGCACCACTTGAGAACCTACTGAGTGAGGACTAGGCCAGTACCGATCACAGCATACTCAGATGGCAAATGGGTCTAGCATTCCCACTAGAGGATCTCTATCTACTCTTGCTATTCTTACTTTTCCTAGTTCAAAACTTTTTCACACGCAGATCAGATTTCTCTTCCCTAAGATTTACTGACATTTTAAATTCACATTCCTAGTGTAATTTTTAACTTCATTTCTTAAGCCCTATTATCTATTTCAAAATGAGATTTGAATTGTATTTAACAGTATTAGTGTTTCTAATTGTATTAATTTTTTAATTAGTAGCATATTAATTAAAATTAATATCATATCCATGCTTAATCCTTATTTAGAGAGACATTCCTAAGGCATCCGAAATGCTGCAGACTTGCTTTTCGGGAGCTGAAATGAATCCATTTTACTTTTAAAAAGTTTGTAGCTTCTCCAGGAGTTTGAATCATCTGGCTTGCAGCCAGACACTAGAGGGTGCTTTAGAAATATTATTTGATGATGAACTCGGATGTTGTCCACTTGCTTTTCAGAATTCATTCCTGTAAATCATGGCTTTGGAAACTTGTCAGCGTTTTGCTCTTTCTTTTGCGGGTTTCTTCAAAGGGATAAGAAATGCCTGCAAAGTAAACATTCAACAGTCGTAACTACATCCCAAGTAGGGTGGAATAAAAAATATTATAGATACTTATAGATGTGTAAATATTTCTGTGAGATAAAAAGAGAACCCTGTGGATCACTCACGAAGAGCCTACTGGAGCTTTATCAGTTGGCAGGGCTGTGTCGGGAGAAAGTGGGTTGGGAGGGGGCAGGGGAACATGTGTTTCCCCCATTCCACACCCTTCTTTACTGGAAGTTTGCTTGAAGTACAACCACTCACATTCGTATGGGATTTCTCGTGCGCGTGCGCTCTCTCTCTCTTTTTTAAGAAGCACTTTCACATGTATTATCTCAAGTGGAGATATTCACCACAACCTATGTGGTAAACATTGCTATTTATAAACATTACTCTTTATATCTTATAGATTAAAAAAATGAGGTTTAGTGAGGAGAATCGACTCACTCAGATCCATAATACTCAGTGGCGGGAAAAAAAGACTTTCATGATAGGAGTTTTTCCTAGTCTGTGGAGCAAGCCCATTCTTCCTCCTTTATATACGCTTGACATAAGCACAATTTATTCCCTTCCTCCTTCAGACTTTGTCGCCAAAGGGTGTTCTTCCCCCTCATTATTCTTTTATTTCCTCCTTAATGTCCTCAAATCTTTAAATAAATAATCATATCACAGAAACAACAAAAACCTGAGCATGAAATATGAAAAGATGAACCACACACCTGCCCTGTCCTCAAAACAGACCATAACCTGTCAGTGAGCTTAAAATTAAAAAAAAAAAAGTCATCTGAAGACCACAGTAGGAGACAAACATGTCTTTATACAATATATGTTGTGCATGTGATGTTTTTTGATAATCATAGCTCTGTGTTAATGTTATAGTTAAAATAAATATCTAAAATGTATGAAAGTGAAAAGAGTGAGAGGTGGTGAATAGTCAGTCATTTAAACACACACAGCACATGTAACCAAGTAAGCCTTTAAAAAGTATTGGCTTTTGTATATATATATGTGACTGTGTGTGTGTGTGTGTATGTGTGTGTGTATGTGTTGGTTTATTCCCCCTCAACTCTTTTTCTATCTCTAAAGTATTTGGAATTAAAAAAAAAATCAACAGAGTTTATTAAATACATTATTTCTATTCCTTTAAACCCAGAAAAAACAATGTTCTTGTTTCAGCTTCATTAGATTCTTAAATTATGGATAAGGTATTCTGTAAAATTATCCAGTGTCCACTCCTTCATTCTATGGGCTAAAATGACTATTAAAACAAAAACATAAAATTGGAATTTTGCAGACTGTAAGGAGTTGATCCCCCAAAGATTTAGGATCAAAATATTAAAACCACAAATACAAACTACTATTAAACTTGGTAAATAGTTTTTCTACAATATTTTGCAAAAAAAAAGAAAAAAGAAAGAAAGAAAAGAAAAAGAACAAAATAACAGTAGCAACAGCAATGCAACACCTCACCTCCAACACCATTAACCTCACTACTAATATTTTTGTATCCACAAATGGACCCATCATTTGGTTGCCTTCTCAAATAAGTCTTATGTTACTTTTGTGTTAGTAAATCCTCACATGGAGACATTCTCGGGATGAATGGGCAGCAAATGGCCTTCTATGCAGTATGTTATGGGCCCGTGTTTGCTCAATGACCTGGCCTCTCTTCTACATCCAAGGATATGAGCAAATGCACATGCACATCATCAGAAAGAAGCATTGGCAAGTCAGTGTTTCCCTATCATTCATTTGAATGGTACCTTGGCTAACCACATAGGATGAAAATGGAGTGGATTTTTCCAATTCTCCAAGCAACGGCTCCGCAAAAGTCTCATTTTGGAGAAATTCTTCTCAATTCATCAATAACCCCTGTAGCTATTTCCAAACTCCCCGCCCCCTTTTTAGACCTCAAAAGAAAATGAAGAGCAGCTGGTGAGGGCCACTGGATTATCTTGGAGATGGAACTTTGGAGATTTGTCTTTCTATGTCTTCTTTTTCTTACGACAATGAAAATTCTTGAATTTCCAGAGATATTTTCTAGCATCTTACTCCTGTTATAA
This sequence comes from Lepilemur ruficaudatus, assembly GCA_963574885.1. Classification (NCBI taxonomy): domain Eukaryota; kingdom Metazoa; phylum Chordata; class Mammalia; order Primates; family Lepilemuridae; genus Lepilemur; species Lepilemur ruficaudatus. The sequence goes on along the minus strand of CAUYRT010087017.1, from coordinate 14,908 downwards.
ACTCATCTAAGTTATGTCAGATTTCTTTGAAATGTTGACAACAGAACTTTTGAAAGGATTTTAGGGCTGGATCTTCAATTATAACTTTAGCACTTATGTTTTTAAGACTCATATGTGAGTTTTCTCTCTCTCACACACACATACATGTACACACACATGGCCAAGATGTGGAATCAGTGTATTTTTCTACACATTTATCTAAATGTAGGCAATTAACTATATAAATTTAAGGAAAGTATAGCAATTATCAATATCAGTATATTAATTAATTCCAAATTATCCCTCTACTCACAGAATCCTAAGGTTTTAAAATTGACCTTAAAGGAAGCCACCTTAAGCTATTCTTACAAACTGCTATACTATTGCAAGTATTAAACTCCTGGGATCAGAAATGGGAAGAATGCTTTTTCATGTTCTGCATTTTTTTCCCCCAAATGTTCAAGTAGCCAAGTCTCTGGTATGTATCAGAGGAACAGGCAATTTTCAGAGTGAAGTCAAGTGAAAAGTATGCAGATGGCAGTGTAAATGTTAGGAAAGTTTGAGGAGAAATATGCCAACTATGTGATGTTTTGTTACAGTAACTATAGAACCGTCTTTCTGATGCCATGGACAAGACCCTTGCCAAGTGGAATACCCTATTTATAACCCTATCAAGAAGAGAAAATAGTGCCAGGAACAAGATAAAACTATTATCTGTATTAAGAAAAATACTTAAAAGCATGTTTGTATTTGAAAATAAATGCTAGTGGTTAAGAAAAAAATGGTAGTTGTAGATCTGGGTGTTGAAACCTGTTGCAAGACCATTAATTAGTCATCATCTTATCTTCACTGCCTTGTCTCTGCCGACTTACCTGTTTGAAGTCATAAATGGAGCTCATAAATGGACTCTTTGGGAGATATGTAGAAAATAAACAATTCCTCCTGTTGGGTAAATAGTTAGGAAATCTCCCTGGGCTCACATGTTTTCCCCCCTGTTGGCACTGTGACTCAGTGTGGGACGTACTCCCAATCTGTCCTGCCGCTGGCAGGCTTTCCAATGCCAAGTATTTAGGCTGCAATCCCAGAGGCAAAGGGCAACTAGACTGAGCTCAAGGGAGTGCCACGAGTGTATGGACTCTGGTGACTAGGGTGTCACACTGGGAGGGGCCTGGCACACAGCCTGCATGTGGCTGCATCAGGACATGTGCCACGGGCTGCCACCCCAAATCATTCCCCCGTCCCCAGGCCGCTGAGGAGCAGAGGCTGAGAGAATGGCTAAACTGGCACCAGGGCCGAGTTTCTTTCTCTTCCCCACTGTATTGATGAAAACCTGGCAGACGCCACCCTGGCCTGTACCCCAAGGACCAGGCCAGCATGGAGGCACAATTTCCTTTTCCTTCCTGTGTTTTGTCACTTTCTCTTTTCTCCACCTACTTACTTGACCTGGTAGAATATAGTAACTGTGAGTTTGGGAATCAGACAAAATCAGGATTGATCCCTGGCTGTTTTACTAGCTGTGTGTCTCTAAAGGAAAGATAAAACAAAATGTTTAACTGACGTAAGTCTCAATTTCGTTTCCATGAACAGCACCTACCTTGCTGGTTTGTTGAGAGGTTTAACGGAGGCAATGTGTACAGTGCCTTGCACTGTTTCTAGCATAGGGTAGGCAATAAAGGATAATTTTCCATGGCTGAAGGCACTACATTAGACTCTGGATTGTCCAATTGATTATTTTATAATATTATCTTTTAACAATAAAGTTTATTTATCATATTATATTATAATATAGAATATTGTCCTATAAGTATTTATTTATTAAAATAATCTAATAATTAATCTTCTACTTATCAGAATATGTAATTCTGTAAATAATTATACATAATTATTTAAGATATAATTTCTAAACATTATATACAATGCATTACATATTATATATAAACAATTACATATATCACAATATTATGCATTATATTATGTTTCATATATTATGTTATTTTATGGCTTGTATTATATATTCTGGATCTGTATCATGTATATATCATGGATCATATTTTATATATTATTCTTTATATTTATTCTTGTGATTAGTTTGTGTTTCTATAAATGTTATGTTATCATATATATTTATCATGCCATTTAAATAAGTAATTTTATTATTTTAAAAAATAATAAAACAATACATATATGATTAGTATATTATATATTGGAAAACATATTAGTCATACAGAAAATTAGATTATATAATTAATAAAAACAACTTAATTTCAATAACACTTTATTCAGATATGCTATTTATATAACTATAAGTGTAAATAGGCATACACAAAGCTAATCATTTAATAATCTTCAGCGTACTTGAGCCACAGTTTTCATGGTTTATAATTATCACAAGGAGAGGTGGTAAAACATCATGGAAAGATCATGTGTCGGAATGAGAAAAGTTTCGATTCCAGCCCTACCAGGTGTGTGAGCCTGGGCATGCTGTTGACCCTCTCTGAAGCTCTATTTTCTTGCTCTAGTAAAAAGAGGTGGGGAGGAGATTTACAGATTTAAATTGAAATAATATATGAGAAATATGCAACATAATTGCTAGCTCATAAGTAATCAATGGTAGATATCATTGTTCATATTATTGTTAAAGTTAATCATTATTAAAAACCAATTATCATTGTTTTCAGTGCAAGTGTTAGAAATACATTTAAGAAGCAGCCGTTTACCTACTGGGGATTTCTATGTGCAGAGCTGGCTACTGCGATTTCTGTTTTGCTTGGGCCTCATTTGGAGAACAGGGCCAGTTGTTCTCACTTCCTAGTGGTTGGAGAATATTCAAACCGATATCCCTTGTGGGGTAAGATCTTGGGGACAAATATTTCTTCTATTTCAAGGTTTCTTAAATTTCACATGTGATTTAAAAAAGCAAATAAGCCCCTTAATTGCTTCGTTAAGCTAGTCAACACTAATTAAGAAAAGTCAAGTGGAAAAATATTAGAAACTGCTGTGCTTGACTTTGCCCCTCCTCTCTCCCAGAATATATTTTGCTTTGCTGAGGAAAGGGAGTTTGTAATTTTCTGTGATAGAACCCACACTGACCTCCTGGGTTCTGAGTTTGAAATTGAGCTCTGGTCTTTTGGGGTTGATCCTGTCTATTAACTGGTGAAACATGATGTCCCAACCCCATGACAAAATGCCTACAATGCCGTGTAAAGTAACGCAGGGGGAACCCGAACTATTTTGATGAGCTAGGATTCAACAAGCTTGAACCATCAGTTTCTTCTCCCTTGACACAGCACAGGCGCTTAAGAACAATGGCAAAGGCATCACACAAAGCAGCTCAAGCTTAGAGTGGGAGCTCTGCATGTGAATATGTGTGCACGTGTGCATACGTGTCTGCATATGTGTACACATTTGTATGTGTTTGTGTATCCTTGTGCAATATGCAGTAGGAAGATTCTGCTGTCTGAAAGACAAATGAGACTTGAATTCAGGCTTTGCTTTTCTCCAAACTGTGGGGCAATAATTTCTCTTAGTTCTGCTGAAGCATATAAGAAAAGTGGGTATTGTTATAGATTTTCCCAGAACTAACTAGGCCATGCCTCTAGTTACATGAGGTCTTTTGGAATCTCTCAGATCTAAAGAGAAGGTAAAGTAATTCAGTAACCTTCCTTAACCCTCCTTTAGTAAATAGCTTCTATATATTGAGCACTTACAGTGTACCAAATTTTGTTTAGATATTTTATAACCATGGCCACATTTAATTCTCACAGTAACTCCATGATATGTATATTATTACTCCTGTTTAATTTATGAAGACAGCACAGCTAAGAAACATTAAGTAAATGGCTCCTGGCCCCAGAGTTGATAAGTGGTTGAACAGAGGTTGGAATCCCAAGATGCCTCCTGCAAAACCGATGCAATTTCCTCTTTACCCCATCATTTATTCAAAAGGCTCTATTATTATAATCCTCTGAGTTAGACCAGTAATTGTTCTGGATCCAAATGAGAAAAGCCCAAGTTCTTCCTTATTCTGGAAACACTGTTTAGGACAATACCTCTGCTGAGGCTGCTGCTCAGCATGCAAACACCCCTGTAGCACCAAGTTTGGCTTTCCCGACAGCCTTGAGGACCTCGGCACACATGGAACCCTTAAGAGGATTTGGGGATGCTTCAGGGAATCTGCTAGAAAAGCAGGAATTGTGGAGGACTCGGGGACTGGAATCACAGGGAATTTTACCCACATCTTCACCTGTGCTGCAGAGACCAGACCTGGGTTATTTAGGGTGGTGGGCGGTCTCCCCTTGACACATCAGCTCTCATAGCTGGCCTTTCTCATTGAATATGAATGAAGGAGGAGGATAAGAACATCATCTTGATCATCATGAACTCAACGGAACCCAAACCCTAAGACTCAGTCTGCACTGAAACATGCTGAGACACCAACTACGTGAACCCATCAGAGGAACATAACCTGGCATGTGCTGAGTGAAGAAACGATACAGAAACCCTCATTAGATGTGGACAGGTTCTGGGGCATAGGCTCCATAAGGGTTCCATGAACTCAATGCTTACCGGTTCCATGAGATTGGGAGTGCCAATCTGCTTGTGAGGCATCATGGCAGTGGGCCTCTTCTGCCCTTGATGGGCATGCTTGTGGGGTGTGGAAGACCTGCCATGCAGTAGATTCCTGGATACTGAAGAGCCACTCCAGTTTCTTTTGGGCCCAGGACTAGTGGGCAAGGACAATTCTAGATTCCATTCATAGTGGATCTGAGCCAATTGATAGTTCCCTTGCCTTGGCCTGAGCCAGACGAAGTCTGCAGGGAGGGCCTGGGGCGGGGGTCAATGCCTGTGGCTCCAGTGCTTCAGACACACATGTGTTCTCTTTGGAAAACGAATTACCTCTGGCCAGGAACTGAACATAGATAAACTAAGGCACACAGTGTGCACAATTAAAAAGACCACAACTTTTGTGAAAATACTGACTTTAATTAAAACAAGCAAATAAGAGAACAAACAAACCTCACATATTTCCTTTAGTTTCTCAGTGTTCTGGAGATATACAGCAACTGATTAGGAGCCTAAAAATTTTATCAAGTAGTTATCAAATAATTCCCATAAAGAGTATGGGCTAGCATCATGGGATTCTTTCTCATGGTCTTTAATGACAGTGAAATGAGGTCTTTATAATAACAAGCAGCTTTTGATATTTCTGTGGGGGCTGTTGTTGCTCCAATTGCTCACAAACCAAGTGCCAGAAATCAAGTTTAAACAAGAAAAATGTGTGATGAATATTTGGGGGTTGGACACATGCAACACAAATGGACCTGAGGATATAGGTATGAGAGGCTACAGCAGGCTAGGTCATAGTGCAGAGGGTGATCTACTCTAGAGCCATCTACCAGTCAGGTAAAGAATCCAGGCTCCAGCAAACACAAAGCAGGATATCGATACCCCCAGATAAATGGGCCGAGTTCTGGGCAGAGCTGTGGTCCTGGGGGACCTAGAATACTTAACAAAGTAAAGATTCATGACTTAAAAAGACACAGGCTCGATCCTAGCCTTAGGGACAACCTCAGAGGGAGTAGAGGTGTCAGCAGGGTTACCTAGGGAGTGCCACACCTTAGACCTCACTCTGGCAAAAGTACTGAGAATCTAGTGAGAATTCCTGGGCATCAAACTCAGTCAGTGGATTCTAACATGTTTGCATTGTAGTCTGAGCACCACTAAGCTCCACTGGCCCAAAGATGGAAGTGGCTGGAGGCTCCCTGTCATGAGCAGAACCGGTCTGGGACTTGGGTACCCTCAAACCCCCTGGAGGCTCAGAGGATTGGGCCATAAGAATCTGAAAAGGGTGAAAGATTTCCTATCTCAGCATCCTGGAAAGTCATCAATCCAAGATTCTCTCCCTGGAGCCTGACCCATTCTATAAGCAGAAGGTGAGTATAACAGAGGCCTGTGACAAAGGTAGTGTCAAAGGAACTAACGTGAGGACATCTACCAGCTGGAGTGAGAAAGTCAAGTCTCAGCGACAAGAGCACCAGGTGGGTAGATGAGATCAGTAGACATCTATCAGAAAGGATCCAGGTAAACCACAGATTTTGACAATCTGACTCCAAAAACAATTTCCATATGTTACATTGAAGTATGTCCCTGGAGGTGGCCCCAGAGATAGCCCAGATGAAGTCCTAGGATGGCCATAGCCATCTTGTGTTTCCTTCTGCAGCCTGCTCCAAATATTTTGTCCTCTCCTTGATTTTCAAACTACCCCCAGTTCTTTACCCGAAGCCCTCTCTTTGCCCAGAATGCCCTCTCTTTAGTCATTTGATTTCTACCCAGTCTTTGAAACAAAGCCTACCTTTCTCGCTACCATGATTACTTAGGCTTGCAGTGAGTTTTCCTGGCTCCAATATCTGAACTTTTATTACTTAATCATTATTTAGTAGAGTTTCCTAAGAATGTCCACAAAGGTTAGAATCACATTAAGCTACAGATAAAAGAGCAGGAAAAGCCCCTAAAGATCACTCAGCCTCACCATTTCTCTGTTTATGTGAGCATCAAAGGTCCAGAAGGAAGAAGTGATTTTCTCAAAATCATAGGAGAGTCAATAGCAGAGAATGGAGAAAAGCTATATCTCCCGACTCTCAACCTAGTATGTCTTCCATGACTTTTTTTTTTTTTTTTTTTTTTTTGTTGCGTAAGCAGTTCAACTGGAGATCCAAACCCAGTAAAGATCACATTTGCAGAGACATGATAGGAGATTGTTCGGGGCTCTCTTCTGATGTTTTAGCAGCTATGTGTCTTGCTGAAGCTCTCTGATTTTGTAGCTCTGGTTGAATCATAAGGTCTCCGAGTGGGCAAGAAGAAACCGAGGCTGGGTGAGGCTGCCTGTAAGGCACTGGAAGCTCTCCCAGGAGGGAAGAGAAGGAGATCCATTACATTAACCTTGAGAGTTCCCCCTTTGTTCCTTTTATGGCCTCCTTCAGTTCACGTGAGTTCTGGGATATGAATGTGCTCAGGGGTAGGGAAGGCTGTAATCCCCAGGGCCTTGCACTATAAACTTCATTTCCTCCCTTTATTGCAGTTAACTGCCCATGAACTCTATTAATATTTTGCAAATTGAGATCCCTAAAACACATGTTACTGTTAATTTTAACCTCATGCTAACTAGGATGTGGTCAAATTTTCACAACAAATTCCAAAGATATTTTGATATGCCTTGGAAAAAATGAGTTTAAAGGTGGCTCTGGGGTATATATTTTTTTCTAAATCCACACATTTGCTTTCAACTCCTGCTGTTTAGGAGCAGGCGGCAGTAAACTGTTTTGGGAGGGGAAGAGCCGTAGTACAAAATGGTTCAGTTATGATACAGTAGTGACAGAAAGAAGCATCTACCAGACCCAGTCAAAGAACATCAACTTTATGGATTTACCATGGTAAAAATCTGATGTCAACAAAATGGTTGCATGCTTTTGCATTCAGGATTATTTTTCTTAGAAACACTTCACCATTCCATAAATATAATTCTTCCTTTAAGGCAAAATCCTGAGATTTTATAAATTTAATGAGATAAAACGGATTTTTCTCACCTCCAGTAAGCCAAATATATCATAATGGAACAGTATCGTAAGTGTAACCGCTAAATCTGGTCAGCCAGAAAGAAGTGCCTTCCTCCCTCCCTCCCTTCCTTTCTTTCTTCTTCTGCCCTCTTCTTTCCTTCCTTCCTCACACCCCTGCCTCCCTCTCTTCCCTTCCTCTCACTGCCTCTTCCCTATCTTCCCTTCCTTCAACCCCCCTTCCTTCTTTTCTGCCTTCCTTTCTCCATTCTTTCCTTCTGTTCACTCAACAAATATTTTTTGAACATGTACATGTGCCAGGAATGGCTCTAGCCATTGCAGATTCGGTGGTAAGCACATGCCTGGAAAACATTAACCACATGATCCCACATTTAATCATTTAATTATGCATATAACTATGCAACCTCTGAAGTGGATACTCTTCCCCAAGAACATCAATCTATTCAAAGCACATATCTCTACAGAAAGATTTGAGAAAATTTCCAGCTATAGAAAGTAAAGTAATGCCCCCTCTATTAAGCATTGAGTCAACAAATTTTTTTTTGTTTTGTTTTTTAGGGTTTTTGTTTCCCAAAATGATTCTCCAGTTTCTCTCAATCATAATCTTGAGTTGAGGTTCACTTAAGTCCTGGCTGCCTCAAATAAGGTGTTGGTGTGGTACAGCGATGGACTTTTTTCTCCTCACAGCCAATTATTCTGACACAGATCGGGAGCAGATAGCCATTGGAGAGAAGACGTTCACCTCCCTCTGCTTCCTGCGCCTCCACAGTGGCCAAAGTCAGACCTGGACCTAACAGGAGGCCCTCCTCTTCTGTCTGTGTCCCATAGATCTCATTCTTCAACTTCCACTGCTCTTACTCCTGTTATCCCTGACCTAAGATTCCAACACATGTGGCAGCATTCTCAATAACTAGGTGCCAACTTCTCTCAGGACATTCAAAGAATTCAGTTATTTGGAGAGTAGGTCATCCCTCGAGGAAAAGGGAAGTGTTCTTTCTGCCTCTCTCTTTACACTTCATGAAACAGCAACCCTCCCTCCCTGTGATCAGGGTCTGTTGTGACTGCCAGTACAGTGACTCCTTTCTTTGCCAGCTGGTCTACTGGTACAGGGACCCAAAGTGACCCAGCAACAGTCGTAGCTTTAGGTTAGAGTTCTGTGTCCCCTGGTAGAAACAACCCCCAGAATCTAAGGTTTTAAGATCGAGAAGCAGAAATTCCCCAAGTAGGTCACTGGGAGTGATGGTGAGTACAGCATCCAAGAGTTCCCCAGAGGGCTCAATTATAATATTTCCTTTCTCTTCTGAGAGAGCCAAGATCCCACCTTACACCCTCAGCTCAGCGATTTTCTGGGCACACAGAAGCTCCAGGGAAGGACTTCTGAGTATTGCCCCTGAAAGAAAGCTCTGAGAACCCACACCATGTGCAGATTTAGGCTCTGAGCCCCCTCAGCTGAAGTCAGCAGTCCCCGGAGTATCTCAAACCTGCTGCTGGCCTCAAAGCTCAACTTGCTTGGCCCAGCCTCCACATCACTGTAGGAAACCCAGGGCTTCAAAGGCGGGCCCCTCGGAGCAGCCTCCTCCTCCCAAGCCCTTCTTGCCAAAGCACAGCTGAGGCAGGCTCGAAGCTAAATATTTGGATTGAATGGGAGGGAGAGTCCAGTCCCTCCAAGGGGTATTTTACCCAGGCCATCAGGAGAGGATCAGCTCCTAGCACAGGCATGCTGAGCCCCACAGCATTGGAAAGTACTGGAATTGCTGTACAATCGGCTGGCCAGCATGCCTGCAAACCTTGCAGAAAGAGCAGCCTGCAATGTGCACAATGACTCCAGTCTGCCTCTCTCATCCCTTTCATCCTCTTTAAGACTTTCTGATGGAATGGCCTCTCCTTTGCACATGTAGAAATTGAGCATCCCCCCAAAAGGAAAATGACCTTTTCAGTGATGAACACCAAAGAAGGGCTTGAAATTGGACTCTAACTCAGGCCTTCTGAAGACAGATCTACCCCCTTCCTTATTGATCCAGGGTCTCTGTTCAATAATGAAAATGCCCATCCTAAGCAAACAATGCTATAGAGAGATGGGAAAAACATGGTTTGGGGAGGTGAAAGAACTGAGGTCAAGGTTCCATTCCAGCCTTTGTCAGATCTGTGACCCCCGGCCTGTCACAGTGGACCTTAGTGAGCCTCAGTGGCATCTGGAAAGTGAACACAGTAATGGGACCCTTCCCACCCCATCTGGACTGCACTGAGGATCACTGGAGTCAGCCTGCATTTAAAAAGCCCTTTCCAACTGCATGTGCCCTGCACCTGGGAAAGACGGTGATGGTGATTATGCCGAGGAAAATAATCATTACAGCCTGAAAGAAATTGGAGGTGGAAGAGATCTCAGACATCATCTTGTCTAGCCCCTTCATTTTATAAATGTAAAAACTGGTTTGCCTGAATTGAGCTAGTAAAATAGTAGCAAAGCCAGCCTCAGATATCCCAGGCCTGTCCTGTTTCATTACCCTCCTCTTTCTCTTAATGTTCCCAAACACTTAATGAGCACAACATTTGTTCTCTGTGAAGCAGATAGAACAGATAATATGTTCCAAGTTTATGGGTGAGGAAATTATTACACAAGGGTTACAAGAATTATGTCAAATGGCATGGTGAGTAAGGGGTGGCTTGGGGTCTCACTATTCATTTGCCCAAAATAATTTCATTTTAAAATTATAAACAAAAACACTACACTCACACCAAATATTTGCCACCCGAACCATCAGTTTGAAGGTCCCTCTTTGTACGTATCTTCTATCCATTGCTGGGACCCCTCTATAACATTCCTGCCAGATGGGCGGCCCATCTTTACTTAGTGAGCTACTTCATAGCTTTCATTAGACAAATAATCCCATCATGAAATAGCCCTGATTTCAGCTAATATTTACCAACTGCCTACTGTGTGCAGGGGACTAGATGTATCGATCGCTCGAAAGCTCCCCATGTGTTGGAGCACAGTCTGCCTCCCTCTGGCTGGTGGTCATCTTGCCAGCAGACTTCACTGCAATGACTTTGCCATAGAATTTGGCAACACTAACGGTTCCCGTGTTGTCGGCAAGCTGTCCTGCTTTGTCTCCTGGTAATCAGGCTTCGCATTGTCTCTCTCATACCTGCGACTGATCCTTTTTGGTCCTGTTCACTGGACCCTTCTTCTTCTTTCTTCTTCTGTAAATATCAGTGTTCTGGACAGGGCAGATTCACAGCCTCAGAGACATGACCCCCAAATATAAATCTGCCTAGACCTCTCTACTGAGCTTCAGACCTGTATGTGGAACAGCATTAAGACATCTCCATTTGGATGTCCCACAGGCTTCTCAAACTTGGCAGGTCTAAAGCTGAACTTCTATTCTCTAATCTCCTGGAAACCTCCTCTCTATCCTGTATGTTCTAGTGTTCCCCATCCAAGCCAAAAAATGAGGATGTCATCTTTATACCCCCTTACTTTTGTACATATCCTAACTCCTTAGTTCTACACTCACACCACCTCTTCCTTGCCATTTCCTCCATGCCTGCTCCTACTGCTTTAGGCCTGACCCCATTATAGTTCCTCCAGAGTATGTAGCAGCCTTCCAGTTTCCACCCTGGACTCCTGTCATTAACTCAACACAACACCACTACAGTGATGTCTCTAAAATGAGATATGTTTGGTCACTTTTCCTCTGCTAAAAACCAGCCCATGGCTATTCATCATCAAAGCATTCATCATCAAATGTCATATTACTATTATGAGCTAAGGAGCCTGGAGGACTGGCCCTGCCACCTTTCCAGACTCATTTCCATTAGCTCCCCTCAGTTACCTCTGAGGTCCTCTCACACCAAAATCTGGTCATTTCTTAAAGATGCTGTGCTCTCTCTGGCCTCTGCTTCTTATCAAAGTCTGTTTTCACTCCCTGGGATTCTCCTCTTTCAAAGGATCCATTTTATTACCTCCTTCTTTCTGAAAAAGTATCTTCTTTGTGAAGCCTTTCCCATCCTAAGTAGAGCCGGTTTCTTCCCATGGCACACCTTGGCTGTGGTGTCATCTTCTGCAACATAGCTGGCCGCACCATGTCTCTGCCTCACAGGGAGAATCTGGAGAGTGCATACTGTTCTTCATCTGTCTCTGGGTTCCACTGCTTAGCACAGGCCTGGGATTATTTTAATACTATTTATTTTATTTTAATAAATTTACTTCATTTTAATATTATTTGTTCAATGAATTAGGTTAATGGAATGAACAAATGGATCACTGTGTCTCATGCCCCTGCACTCTTTCAGCCTCTCTAAGCCTGTCCTAAAATAGTTGGCCATGAACTTTTTCACAGTCATTCAGCTAGCTGAGCCAAATTTTTATCCTCTAACTAGAAAAATCTTTCCATTCACAGCAAGCAGTTCAGTGGAGACATGAATGACACAGAGAAAATTAAAGACAACTAAATTTTAAAGTAGAGTTTCATCTTCTCTTCACTAACCCCCAGCTCCACAACATGTCATGTCTGAAAGGTGTTGATGTCCCTGCTTTTCTAACCCTACTGCAAACCTAAAAATTGGTGGCAGCAAAAGGCCCTTCACTCCCCATCTTTCTTCTTCCTCCTGTGAGCTCCACCTGTCTGTGCAGCCTCGTTCATCACTAGTGGTTACTGCTTAAGTGTTTGAACTGTTTTTGTCCCTTATGGGGACATTTACGTCCTTATGGCTATGTAGAGCTTCAGGTTTATTCCCAACTAGATGATGATCAGCTTGAGTTTGGGGACATTATTCTATCCTCTAACCTACAGCAACTTCCAGAAGGTACACTATGAAAAAAAAAAGTTTCAGTTGGATTTGGTTCAGTTTTGGTTGCGTTCTGGATGGACTCTTGTTACTCTGCTCCTGTTGTACCCTGTGACCTACTGTGGGGTTTAGTGTCACAAGGTAAGACATGGAGCAGCACAATTTTTTCTTGTTCTATCTCCTTTCCTCCTGTCAACTTGCCCAGTTAAGAACATTTGTCAGAGGGACCATTCGTCAGAATGGGATTCAGAACAGAGAGGCCAATTCTTAATTGTTAAATTTTAAAATATTGACTTTATGAGTAGGACAGAAAGATTTAGAAAGCAAGTTGTTCTTATAAGGATTGAGCTCTACTGTCCTGTCCGCCTAATCCTGGACAATCTGGGAAACTACAAACTGGGAAAGGGAAGGAGAATCAGGGAAAGCCACTAGATTACGTATTGGCTACAATTGGGTCCTGCCCACCCTGCACCCTGAGTTACCTCTTCAGGGTAGGGGGTGCACGAGACCTCCCCACATAAGTCTGAGCACCCAGTCAGCATCTTCTCCTTCCTCCCAGAGTAGCTGAGAAGAAAGCAAGGCTCAGAGAGAAGCTGTGGATGGCACACAATGCCTGGGCAGTGGGCACAGTGGCTCTGTGAGGCTCATGGGCCACAGGGAAGCCTCACAAGCCATGCACATCCTGGGGTGATATAGCGAGGAGCTAGGAGGTATATAGGAGCTAGGAGATAGATAGTATATAGGAGCTAGGAGCTGAAATTTCTGTGCTCCAAGAGGGTGAGAAAGCTGAGAGCCATGTGCTCTGGTGACCTAGATGAGGGGGTTGGTCACACAGCAGAACATGTGGGCTGGCCTTGCTGCCACTAAGGGGCCCAGGCCCCCTCTCTGTGGGCCCCTGGTGCAGGCATCTGGCAATGATAAGGCAACAATATTCTAAGGTGGCACCACAAGACTCAGACCAAGATGGAGAGGAGGCCACTCTTCCCACCATAAAAACAAGGTTGAATTAGCCTAAATCTCTGATCTCCTACCCAATTCCCACCTTCTGAATCCCCTGCTGTCCGTCCCAGCCCGAGAATTACTGTTCAGCATCAGTACTGGGGAGGATGAGAGGCGGAAAGCAAAATAGTCTTGCTGAGGATTAAATTTGCAATCTGAAGTACCACTGAAAAAAAAAATAATACTGAATTTGACTAAATTTCTTCTATAACCGAAAGATTTATGTTTTACTGAAAAAGGCAAATTTAGGACAAAATAATCAAAATTATACTGACTTATAGAATATAATGATGGCAATATTTTGCACACCTAAATTTATAACTATGCAGCTCATATTTTTTATAAATGCATGAAAGAATGATAGTTTTGGTGGGGCAGTCAGGGTAGGCTTGAAATTCCTACAATATATCTACTTTTTTCTCTGCATCAAAACCTCCCAGTCACTCAAATTTAAGCTTGGATTCATTTTTCCCCCATTTCTCCGTTATCCCCTGTGTAGTGAATCACTGAATCCTGATAATTCCTCCCACACAGTGTCTTTCTCTACTTCCTCTCTTCTTCGTCCCTCCTGTCACTCCCTTGGGTCAAGCCTTTGTCATTTCTTAATATTAAAATATTTTAATTGGTTTCTTTGCCTGTTTGTTTTCCCCCGACTTGTAACTTCTAGAATAATCTAAGAAAGGAAGGCTACGGTTTTAGGAGTCTGTCTAGAACTCTCTGGAGTCTTCAGAATTAATTTCAACTTCTCTACCTGACACTGAAGCCCGCCCAGGGTGAGGTGGTATAGAGGGGGGGAAGCCAGGCCGCAAGGTGAGGGTATGAAGACCTCACACTTCGGAGGCAGACAGCTCTGGCCGTGTGAACTTGCGTACACTCTTTAACGCCCGAAGTCCACTCAGTGTTCACATATGAAGTGGAAAGAACAAGTCATGGGAAAGCGAGATGATGGTGAGTCAGTGTTTAGCCAAGTGTCCCGAGCCTCACTAAGTCTCAACAATTGTTCTTACTGATCAGAAACATTTACTTGGGGCCACTGTGGTAGTTTTATTCATGCTTTATTGTTTTTATTACTCTACACCTGGCCAGTAGGAAGCAGTCAGCAAACAGCAGCTTCCATTGTGACTCTACGACATGACGTGACCTTTCACACCCGACCTCTCCCTGTGGATCCCTGACCAGGCAGCAGAGTCGGATCCCTTGTGTTTCTATCTGGTGTTGCTCACAACTTTGCCAAGACTGTCCATAAACACAGAACACTGACCATGGAATTTTTTTACCTCTTGATTTTGACCATGAGGACTTTGAATAAAATGGTTTTCTTCAGAACTTTGTCAAACTATCGAATTTACATCAGAGAAATGTTTTCTTGATAGAACTCCAGTAAGATAATTACATTTTGAGCAATACAACTAAACACATTTCATTTTAAATTATTTTCAACTGATCAGTTAATTATCTTTAAATAATATAATTAGAATTTATCTATTTTGGGCAGTAACCAATGTCATTTATTATCATTTTTAAAATCAGGAATTTTGTGTGTGTGGTTACTATTTTGACTATGGCCAACT